>JAJMCN010000002.1:375525-595046 GCA_030573035.1 Pichia nanzhaoensis
AGTTGTTGCAGTGGCAGCTGCTGGTGTTGTTGCAGTTGTTGCAGTTGTGGGAGTTGTTGCAGTGGCAGCTGCTGGAGTTGTTGCAGCGTTTGCAGCTGCTGGTGTTGTGACGGTTGTTGCAGCGTTTGCAGCTGCCGGAGTTGTTGCTGTAGTTAAAGGAGTTGTGGTGGTGACTGGATCAAGGGAATATGAAATACCTGTATGGAAACAGACCAAGAGTAATATTAGGTTGAAAAAAAATAACTTCATAGTGTCGTGATATTATCTTGTGTGGTGGATGCTGGTACAGGGAAATATATTAAGTGTAAAGTAAATGCCGGATGTTCAAGTGAGTGTTAGCTTAGCGAAGCTTGTCTGTCTGTATTTAAGGTATCCCACTTTTCAAATGAGTAAAAAAGCTGGATGATAATGGTCGCAGAACCCGATGACTTTGATCCTAAAATAATCTTCTTAGTTGTAATAAACAAGAAAAGCCAAAAAGAAAATTGAATGCCGACTCAGCCTTGACGAGATGAAAAGTTCACAAACACAACAAACACGAAACCAAGATTGCGGCCTCGAGAGGAAAAAAACATAACGTAATTATGATAATGTTTATCCGCTGCAGTTCTCGTTTTTTTTTTGTTTCCAACGGCTTCTTTTCTTCCTGCACCTCCTCTCCTTTGTTTACGTTTTCACACGCGTTCTTTTCGATTGTGAGAGCTCGCGCGGGTTACGTAATATAACATACACCTTAGGAAGTCGATTGACGCAATACCACTTACGTAATTTTTCGGTAATATTTTTTTTTTTTAATTTTGGAGTTTATAGTAAACAAACAAACAAACCGAGCATACATCAATCATTGAAAAGTTCACTAGTATCTCGATATTGATTTAAGTTTACCTAGAATTGTGACACGTCATATTATGCTTAAAGACGTCTCTAATCAGCTTGTTGCTGTCTGTGACTTCATTATTAATGATCAGCAATCTTTGCAAAAATCATCGATTAACGAATACTCTAAGAATGGCAAAAAGTATAAACTTACCTCTGATGGTAACTTCATTAGAGTTCAAGGTGAAAATAAACATTTGATCGTTTCTGATTCATACGAAAATTTCAAACTGAATTATTCCATTCTTTCATCATACTACATTTTGCAAAACTGTGGATCCATTCTGAAAGATTACACAAAACTCTCCCTAGCAATTATATTCACATCAAGGGAAATCGAACTTAATAAATGGTACGATGAATCGTCCAAAATTTGTTCAATTGAAAACTCATCTTATGATCCTTTACACCTTGAACATGAAGCTTTAAATTATATTACAGATATCCATTTAGATTTAAGAGAGGAATTAATTAATTTAGGTTGTATGATTTTAACTGCAACCAAAATTAATTTTTTTCAAACTGACCATAATGTGTCGTCTCCAACGTTAGAAGGATATGCTTTGAGAAGAATTATTTCTGAAAATTGTGGTGATGATGCATTAACCTCAATTGATGTTTACAATGCTCTAAGAGCTTTCAGTCATTGGTGTTCTATCCGTGGTATTTTCTACAAATTAGCACTACCGCATCTGCAAATTGGAAATATACTTATTCATAGATTTAAATCTTTTCCAAATGTCTACCCATGGATTAAAGACACTGTTCGTGGCAGGTATCCTGCTGGATGTTCTAAACTAGCGATTGTGAAAAAATCATTGTTCATACTTTCTAATTCAATATATAAAAATCTAATTCAAGTACCAATCACACTTGATATGAAATCTTTTTTTCAGCTATGCAACAATATTGAGTCCGATCCATTACGATATCACATCAGATCAGGCTCATTACAACTATCCACAAACCCACATTTAGAAGTCAGTAAGCTGTTTACCAATGCAAATGCTTGGTTGGAATTCATCTCGTGCATACTTCAAGCAATTGGAAACTATAGATTACCTTTTGAAAACAAACTTTTGATATCAAACAAAATACTCAAAATTAACAAGATAAAAGATAAGCCATTGTATAAGAGCACATGTGAATTGGTGAACAAAATGAAGACGCTGGAACGGATGCATGGGTGTACTCTAAGCGATGACAAGCTTCTATCACTGCTTGGAGGGCCCAAGCCAAACTCTTTTCTTCCAAAATGTCAATCCTAAGGTGACTGTGATGCTGAGCTTAAATGCTTCAAATTTTTGTGCTCAGCATATCCGCAAAATTTCTTTTTCTATACTTACTTTATATACTTAATCTTGCATACATTAAACAAAATGGTAACTATGCACCTTTTCGCTTCTGATTCAGCAATATCTACTGACACTAAATGATAGGCTGTTAAAAAAGGTATGTCTATAGAGGAAAAACAGACTAAGTTATTGGTCTGGTTTCAAAATGCGCATACAATGTACAATATTAAAGAAATTGAGACAATTGCCAGCAAGAAGACAGGTATTAGCTCAATGCAAATCAAAGATATTTTGAAGATGTTGGTAGATGAGGGGTTGGTAACTTGTGAAAAGTGTGGAATTTCCAATATATACTGGTCGTTCCAGTATACAAATATTATGAGGCTCAATAGAGAGTTTAATACATTGAATGATAAAAAAGAAAAACAGTTAAGTTTGATTAATGAACTAAAAAATGAAATTGAGACCTTAAAGTTGGAAAGGTCAAACTCAAAAAATGACAGAGTAAAGGCAATTTTACAATTAGATCAAATGAAAAACGACAGTCAAGTGTTACAATCCAAACTAGATCAATTACTCCAAAACACTCCGGAAAAGATCAATTTACGACTAAACAAACTATCACAATTGCAAGAGGCGATAGACGTCATGATGGATAACATTGATGTGCTTGTGAATTTTATTGCCGATTCAAATCCAACTGGCATGTCTAAATCTGCAATTCGTGAATATTTCAATATACCAGAGGATGTATAATTTATAAATAAATAATTTAAACTATAACGCAAAACCAAGAGAAGAGACCAAACACCAAAAACACTGGGTAAACCATAAGAAAAATCCTTTGATCACCTTGATTGTCATCATCGGTAGTTGTGAACGAAAGTGCACCCTTTCTTTTACAATTACTAACAATAGCCAAAATCAACCATGTACACAATAAGGACCACAGCAACATTAAGACATTAACGATCAATCTTAAAAATCTGAATGGAATGAAAATGGAGATCATGCCGCCTATTACGATTGGGAATAATGCATAACTTAGTAAACTAATACATTGAAAAAAACTTAATCCAATAACACCAGAAGTCATTCCACCATTTTCTAGCTTCTGTTGCACAGGACTTAACAACTGAATATTGATAGACAATACAGCCAATGATGCCCAAATGAGTGTAAACGCAGCGCTGAATGTTTGACTTGAAGTGTTAGATCTGTCATCTGCTGAGTTTAAACTACGTGTTTGTAAATATGTGATAATCAAACTAAACGCAAGATTGACCACTAACGGGCCCCATAAATCCCAATCTCTAATCTTACCAATAGTCTCCGACGAGTATTCATCACCAGTAACAGTTGAACTGCTAATCGAATCCTCAACGTCCGATCCGTTAGTATTTGAAAAGCGATCGCTTATTTTTCGAACTGCGATCAATGATTGACGAAGACGTAATGGCCATAAAATTGATAGAAGCTTGTCTCCAATTGTGGAAAGATCCCTATGTAGTGTTGTCAAAACTGATTCATCTAGAGTATTACCACCAGTAAATGGACGTTCTCTAGTTTCAATTTGTACAATTGAAGGTAATTGAGGTGTGATAAATGATGAGAGGTTAAAAAATGATGCACCACTCGAACCTGGTGCTGAATTTGAAGAAGCTGGTATTGGTTGTTGCTGTTGCTGTGGTTCTGATTGTGGTGGTGTTGGTGGAACCGCCTTTTTGTTAGCTGTTTTTGGTTTGGTTTCTACATCAGGAGTAATAAAAATGTCGTCATCCTCTCCAAAGACGTCATCCGTGAGGTCAGGTCCAATATGAACGTTGTCTGTGGAGTCCAAAGCAGTGTATTTGGAACTCATTGGCTTGGGAATGTTAGTAGATGTACTTTGTCTAGGAACAGCAAAGTAATGAAAGTGGTGCAAGTCGGCAGCGACATGAAAATTGATCTTGAGCTAATAAAACAGGTTGCCTTATTTCGGGTGATCCCTTATTTTCACTACAGGGAAATGTCTACAACTGAGAGAAAGACAGCATTAGTCACGGGATGCTCATCCGGAATAGGTCATTATTTGGCTCTTGAATTTGCAAAGCGTGGATATTATGTTTTTGCATGTGCACGTAAATCTTCTTCCATGTCGGACATTGCAGCCATGTACCCTGATTTAATTATTCCATTCAGCATGGATGTTTCATCATCTGATTCGATTCAAGAAGGATTTGATTTTGTCAGAAGCAAACTTGAGGAATTAGGAGCTTCTGGTCTTGATGTAGTCTATAATAACGCAGGATCATCTTGTACTTTTCCAGGTGTTGATGTTCCAGATGAGGCATTAGTCCAATGCATGAACACCAATTTCATTGGACCTGTGCGTATAGTGCACATATTCTCTAGATTGGTTATTGCACGTAAGGGTACTATTGCGTTTACTGGATCAGCTGCAGGATACTGTCCATTTCCATGGGGGTCCGTTTACGGTGCAAGTAAATCGGCGATTGGGCAATACGCTAGTATTTTGGCATTTGAATTGGAACCTTTTGGTGTGGCTGTTAAAAATTTCATTACCGGTGGTGTTAAAACGAATATTGCAGATAAGAGACCATTACCCAACGATAGCATCTACAATATAGAGCCAATGCGTAAGGCATTTGAAGAGAGACAGAAATTTGCGGAAAGAAACAATCCAATGGATCCAAAAGTGTATGCAGAGAGGGCGATTGATGCAATCGAACATGGTTGGCAAAGCACCGTTGATGTTTACCTTGGTACATGGTCGATTCTTCCTCGTTTGGTTGCTATCTTCCCAAGATTTGTGACTTTGTTTGCATTTAGAATCAAGTTTCATTTACGTGATGTTTGGAAAGCATTGGCAAACAAGAATAAACACGATTGAATTTAGTTTTATATATTTCTTATACACACATAATTTAAATATATTATAGGTTCAAAGTTAATTCCATAATTAACCTTTTAACCATGTTGCTTTCTTGGTTTGATAACCATGGCATCATCACTATAACCTTCGCTATCGCTATCGCTATCGCAATCACTGTCATTGAAATTGAACCCTGATCGATTCTGATTAAATCCAATATTACGTACGTTCATTCCGTCATACTGTCGATTAAGATCAGACAAGGAGCCAACAGAAGTAGCAGATTTAACAGCATTGAGTAAGTTTGTCTGTGACCGAATATAAGCTCCATCTGAATAATCGTCAGACATTTTTTTGTACTCATCATCATCTACGTCGTTCATCTCAATTTCGGAGTCTGAATCTGAGTCAGATGCACTGAATGAAAAGTTGTTCCTTGGCTCATTATTTGAAGCAGAAAATATTGAACTATTTTTTGGAGCATGAGTATTTGTAGCATTAGCTAAATGAAATAATTGAGGTTTGGATCCTGAACCGGAGCTCCCACGTAATCCGGTATTACTTAAATCTAACCCACTTAAACCGACCTTAATTGAAGATAAAGACTGTGTTGAGTTATTTCTCGATGCTGAAGATCCAATACTCGATGTTCTTTTAAGACCTACGTCAGCATCATGATGTTCAATATGTTGGGTTTTATCATCAAATTGTGGGACATCCTGCATGAAGGAAATAGGGACATCGTAAATTGTATTATCTGATGCGTTCGACGGTAATAGTAATGGAGAAGCATTCAAGCTGTGTGGAGCTGAAATCGGAATATTCATATTAAGTAAGGGAGAATGCCTCGATCCGGATTGCTCATCGAGTTCCATGGTATCTTCAATTTGGCAACTTTCAGGAATATCAAACATTTCGACATCTTGATTAATGTTATTGCTGCCCGAATAAATCATTGGATTTGAATTATTGCTATAAACAGTGTTGTAATCATAATAATAATCATAACCACGATTTGTTTTTGTATTATGTGAGACGGTATAATTATTACTTGGATTATTCTCCAATTCATCATCAGAACCAAATTTCAAGGTAGCTGCAGGTAAGGGAGCAATAGTTACAATTTTATCAAGGGGAGAATCATCATGTGGCCTATGCGATATATCCGAATTATTAACAGTTGGATTCAAAACAAACCCTTCGTCTGAATCTGAATCCGAGTCGGAATCATACATTCCTGTACTTGAGTCATCTTCAATGTTGTCCTCATGCTCGTAGTCTTCCCTGTATGATGATGAAACCATTTTGGAAATTGGATAATCATCAGAATCATCGGATGAATCCACGTACTCATCACTAAAGTTTTGTGTTGATGGTTCATCCAATGAGATACATTGGTCAACTCTCATATTAAAATGTATATGCTTTGCATTTTCACCTGGGGAAATACTGTTAGTTTGTTGGATGTGTAAAGGTGAGTTTTTCAAAGACGATTTGATTTTCATACTAGATGATAAAAGTGATTTGTTTGGATTTAAATTGGATGTTACAGTTGAATTTGGCAAGGAGTTTGAAAGGGTTGACTGTTCTCTGGAAATAGAAGGCATCGATTCAACTGAATCTGAAAACTGTGGTTTTAAAAGAGGAGAGTTAGGATTTGATAAACTTTTGAGCTTTTGTTCTCTGTTTTCTAATAAATGTTGTAATCGACAATAACTTGCTTCACTTATCATTTTCTCAACATTAGATTTTTTTTTCAAAATTGATTTCAAATGCTCACTTGAATCTTTTGTATGATCGTTATTTATGCTTAGTAAAGAAGTGGTGTTTTCATTATCATTATCGTTATTTTCATTAGATCTCTTAGTAGTAAAAGTATTGTTATTATTATCGTTACCACTACTAGTACTATTATTATTATTATTATTATCATTACTACTATTATTATTGTTATTGTTATTATTATTATTATTATTATTATCATTATTCTTATTCTTAATATTATTATTATTATTATTATTATTATTATTATTATTATTATTATTATTATTATTATTATTATTATTATCACCATTATTACTATTACTATTGTTATTATCATTATTATTGTTACTAGATGAGCCTGTGGAGTTAACCGTAGTTAGAGTTTGATTATTCGTCGAACTGCTTGGAATATCGACATTTACATTTGAATTCAAAGTTGAAGAAGCTGAAGAAGTGTTGGAATTTGAAGCATTGGATTTGATAACAGGACCATAAAGCCAGGTAACATCAGAATCTTTTGACCAGTTTAAATCTTCAGGTGAGATAGTTTTCAAACCTAACCTACTCTGTGCCCAAGTTCTCCATGATGCATTTTCTAGTCTAGCTGAATCGGCAACGGCATTTCTTCTTAAAACGACATACTTCCAAGATTTTGAAATTTCTTCTTCATCCCACTTATGCGTTAAATAATCTACATGTTCTTTAGGTGCATCTTTAACATCTATATCATCATGTAAAAGATTGGAAATATCTGCATGCGGGGTTTCGTGAAAACTATCACTGATTGGTTCAGTTTCTGCATGTAAATGGCTATGTTTTTTTAGTTGATGTTTGGGTATTAAACAGATATTTGACGAACCAGGAGAGGATAAAGAGTCCTCTGAATTATATAACTCATCTGAAAAATCATCACTTTGAAAGCTTTGCGGAGAGCTTATTATTTTTTTGGCACAAGGATCACTTATTGAAGGCGACTGAGTGTTTTCTAAATTCGGGCATTTTAATTTGAGTTTTGACAACGTTTCTTCAGGTATAAAATTACCAGAGGTTAGTTTTGAATTTGAAGCAGGATATTTGGATGGCTCTGGAGAAATGGAAGTGGGTTTTGCTGAATCTGGGGAGTCGGTGATGAAGTTATCCAATAAACCCATGGATCTTGTCCTCTTCAATTTAAAGGTTGTGTTTTGGAAATGGGAATCGTCAGTCGAATCAACATGTTGAGATGTAGTTGGACCTTCATTAAACACTTCTCTGGACATGGCTGAGTGGTGTGTTGAAGAAGATGGAAGAAGGTAAGAAAGGGAGAACGGATGAAAGGAGCAGTCAAAAAGTGCAGCTGAGACCTGTAGGAGTAACAAAATGTGATACTAATTAATAATAATAATTACTCTGATTAACTCTCAATTTAACTAGAGAAAGCGAGAAAACCGAGAAAACAGCGAAAATGAGAAAACACGGAACGTCGATCGACCAGATACGTAACAGCGCGGCTGCCTTTTCAATTGATTTGCGTTTTACGTTTCGCATTTCGCATTTCTCGGTTTTTGATTTAGGATTTGCGTGAGGCCGCAGCTTTGTTTATTTCCAGGCGTTGTTGCTGCACTTGTACACCGTTTCGTTCGTTTCGCTTCGTTACGTTTCATTATTTCTTTGCTACTTGTTTCCTTTTCCTTTGCCTCTCCTGCCTATTATCTTTTGCACAACCTAGATTCCAACTCAGTCACTCCTTAAACCAACAGTTCTACTTCAAAAACTTTACATATTTAGACACTAGTACTTTTTTCCAACTACTTACATTCCTTATATTTTTACAAATCTACCATTAAATTACGCTTTCAATATTTTTATCAGTTTACTGCTTTATTTCATTTCATCAAAGTGAGCTTATAAGTCCTATTCAACGAAAACTAAGTATGTATTTCACAGCTCTTAGTCTCCATTTTTCAACTTAGTATTACCTATTTGCTCGTCGTCTCGTTTCCATGGTTACCTATGTTTATATATAAGCTACACACTGAGTTTATCCCTTTGAAAAAAAAGCGTGTTTATTCCCATAATACTACATTATACATGACTATAGCTCATGAACACGCTAATTTTGCTTTGTAATGCACCTAATCTTGCACAAAACTGACATGAAACACCTTAGTTCTAACCATCCCAGTTGCAAGGTAATCACAACGAAGAGGGGCGGGTAAATAGGAAAAAGAAACGAGTGTTTGAGATTCGGCAAATCGCGCTGGTTTAAAAAAAACGGAAGAAAGAAAAAGAAAAGAGACAATTACGTAATCTGACAAGAATACTAACATTTTATTTTCGAATTAAATCAGTCATTATGAAATTATCAAACACTACTTTATTAGCAATCTCCTCTTTATTAACCTCCGTTTATGGTAATGAAGACAGTGCAGACTGTACTACCACTACTGCTTATCATATGCATCATCAGCATAAAAGAGCAGTTGCCTACGATTATGTTTACGTTACCGTTACTGTTGATGGTGATGGTAATACTTATCAAGAACAAAAAACTTCCAGTATTGAAGTTTCAGTAGCATCTACAACCTCCAGTTCAACTGAATCATCATCAACTTCATCATCAGCCTCGTCATCAGCATCGTCATCAGCCTCGTCATCAACTGAATCACAGGCTACCGCTTCGCCATCGGCTGTTTCACACAAATCTTATTCCGATTCATCATCCGGTGATTTAGGTGCTTATTCTGGCCCAACAGAAGAATTCCAAGATGGAACTGTTCCATGTTCTCAATTCCCTGGTGGTCAAGGTGTCGTTGCATTAGATTACCTTGGTTTTGGTGGTTGGTCTGGTTTATACCATTCAAGTGATACCTCCACTGGTGGTTCATGTGAAGATGGTACTTATTGTTCATATGCATGTCAATCAGGTATGTCCAAGACGCAATGGCCATCATCACAACCTGCCAATGGTGTTTCTGTTGGTGGTTTGTATTGTAAAGGTGGATACCTTTACAGAACTAACACCAACAGCAATTACTTATGTGAATGGGGTATTGATTCTGCAAGAGTTGTTTCGGAAATTGACAGCTCTGTTGCAATCTGTAGAACTGATTATCCTGGTACAGAAAATATGGTTATTCCTACTATTGTCCAAGCAGGTGGTGAAAACTTATTAACAACTGTTGATGAAGATACTTATTATACCTGGAAAGGATTGAAGACTTCAGCTCAATATTATGTTAATAATGCAGGTGTTTCATTAGAAGATGGATGTGTTTGGGGTACATCAGGTTCAGGTGTTGGTAACTGGGCACCATTAAACTTTGGTGCTGGTTATACTAATGGTATTGCATATTTATCGTTAATTCCAAATCCTAATAACTTGCAAGCAGCAAATTTTAACGTTAAGATTGTTGCCTATGATAGCAATAGTTCTGTCAATGGTGAATGTTACTATGAGAATGGTGTTTACAATGGTAATGGTAAGGATGGTTGTACAGTTTCCGTTACCTCAGGTAAGGCCAAGTTTGTCTTCTATTGAGTACATTATTTTGGTATTCGTTTACTTAGTTTCCTTTTCTTTCTTTCCTTGTCTGTGTATTGTCTTTTATTTTCATTTTATAGTACAATTTAAAACAAAATTTTTTTCTCGAATTTGCTGAGCCGCATTGCTACACGCATCGAGCTAGGAGAAAGTCCGAAATAGCTCAGTAAATAATGCTCATCTATCTGTATGTGCTTCTTTTTAGCCTTCCATTCTCTATTTTTCGCAGCAATGCAGGACAAAACAAAGGTGCTTGATTCAGATGAGGAACCATTGAGGATTTGCAAGTCTACATTATTGCAAATTGGTGATGCAGAATCGGATTTTGAGGAAGAGTTAAACTCAGAAGAGGAATCAGAACCAGAATCAAAGGTAGAGCAAAAAATAGAAAAAAAACAGGGTGTTTCAGACACGTTTTGGGACTTACCGCTGGAAGAGGAGACTGCCTCAAAAACACAAGGCGTGAAGCAGCCTGTACGTGTTTCACAAATCGCCCGTAATGGTGGTGCCGGGAAAAAAGTTACAAAAGCCAAAAGCAAGGGGAGAAAAAGGCAGGTTGAAGGTGGAAATGGCAAGAAGAAGCCAACGTATGTGCAAAAGCACATTGGGATGGTCAAACAACAAGCTGAGGAAGAGGTAGAAATTCAGGTGCCCCGATCCACTATCACTCCGGCTCCTGCTCCTGCAATCGAAATGGACAAGGCGCCAGCCGTAGAGACAATTTCTTCTCCCTTGTTGGCGGCGCCGGCGGTGGATGTAGTTTTCGGGGATGAGGATGAGGCGGACGCCGAAGCGACGGGCGAGACAACAATAAATGTCGACGCGGAAATCGACGCGAAAGTTGGTGCGGATGACGAGTTTGTGGCGCAAGACCCGGTGCAGGAAGTGCTGGCGCAGTTTGTACGGAACACCGAACGCCGCGTCGCTACTGTGGAGCGGGAACTTGCGGAAAAGGAAGCGGCTGTGGTGCAGCAGGTGCGTGCGCGTTTTGCACGTGAGCGCGTCGAACGACTGCGTACGCTGGCAGAGGAAATTCGGCGTGCGCTGGGGAACATGGGGTGCACGGATGGAGATGGAGATTGGCAAGGTGGCCAATGAGAGGCGCGGATTTTGATTACGACCATTTTGCTGGCAGGGAAGACGCTGTGGTGCGTAGTACCAGCAGGTTTTCAATTTACCTGGTGCATGATGAAGACTGTTTCTGTGTGCATCAACTGGCTTGCTCCAACCATCAAAGTAGTGTCACCATGTTGTCTAGATTGTCCGTCAGAAGTGCAAGAGGCTTAGGATTAGGTATGTACTTTCCAATTTTCTCATTTGAATGGTTCCCACTTTCCACTTGAGGGTTCTTTGATTGCGTTTGTTATATTGTGTTGTATTTTATTTTATTGTATTATATCATATCATATCAGACCGTGTCTATTTTGTTTTTCGTTGAGTTGTATTAATTTGAATTCTAGCATTTGAAGGTGCATATAACAATTCATCACTCACTGCTGGCTTTCCACTTACCCACCCGCCCCCAACTCAAATCTTCAAAAAAAGTGTCAGTTAGAGAAAAACTTAAATGACATCAGAAAGTTCATTATATTCCAACAGTTGATCAAACCATTCAAAATAATATAAGTCTGTTTTTTCCTTTGCAATCAACAGGTAAACACCAATTGAAATGGTACACTCATATGCATCTTGCAATATGAAGTAATCAAAAATTCTCACTTTATTATTGGCCAAAATACTAACATGATGTTTTCTTCTTCTCCCGATTTTTTCTCTAATGCAGCTCAAGTTAGATCCATCTCATCAACTGTTCCAACTCTCAAATCCACCTATGATTCTCCAGATTTCACTCATTACCTAAACAAGTCTAAAGGCTCCACCAACAAATCAAGAGATTTCACTTACTTTATGGTTGGTTCATATGGTTTATTGGGTGCAGCTGCAGCCAAATCAACCGTCGAAGCCTTTTTAACCACAATGTCTGCATCTGCTGATGTCTTGGCAATGGCTAAAGTTGAAGTTAAATTAAATGCAATTCCATTGGGTAAGAATGTCGTTGTCAAATGGCAAGGTAAACCAGTTTTCATCAGACACAGAACTCCTGCTGAAATCGAAGAAGCTAATGATGTTGACATCAAAACTTTAAGAGATCCTGAAACTGATGCACACAGAGTTAAGAATCCTGAATGGTTAATCATGCTTGGTATCTGTACCCATTTAGGTTGTGTTCCAATCGGTGAAGCTGGTGATTTCGGTGGTTGGTTCTGTCCTTGTCACGGTTCTCATTATGATATCTCAGGTAGAATTAGAAAAGGTCCAGCTCCATTGAATCTGGAAATTCCTAATTATGATTTCTTGGATCCAGAAACCCTAGTTGTTGGTTAAGCGATTAGGAAGTCATAATTATAAACAAATCACAAATCGCCACTTACAACTTAAAAATAACGAACAAAATAAATTTATAAAACTATAAACCTACAAAATCATTTTATCACCTCGATGTTGCAGATCAACCACTATTCTTAGAAATACGTTTAATTGCAATAAAACATTGCCTATTTATCTTTTATACAATTCATATTATTATAGTCAAAATAAAATTTTGTCTACTTACGTAATCGGTATAAATCTCGAGTGTGCAGTCAAAGATTGCAGGGAGGATAATTTTTGCTCCAGGATTCGATGCAAGGAGTTCTTGCGTAAAGCTTCGACCGCGGCTTTTAGTCCAAAAGCGCGAGCAAAATCTCGGTGGGGATGTCGGGAGTGCGGAGTTAGAGGTATTCTGGGCTGTCTATCTCCGCAATGCACGCCTATTCTTTAGCATGTGGCAACTTCTACCTTCCATGATAACAAAAATAGACAAAGCCGTATAAATAGAGTTATACCCATATTGTTTTCTATGCAGGAAGACAACAAAGCAATGCTTCTTTTGTAAAATTGCTGAATTGCCTATGAGCAAACATCAGCCTGACTCTACCGAATCATCATCGCCGCTCCAAATTGCAATTCTGGGGGGCGGACGGATTGGAAGTGCATTTGCCTTTCATTTAGTCCGGCACGGCCAGCACACTGTAACTGTGGTGTGCCGCCCTGGGTCCAAGCGTTTGGCGCAGTTACAACAGCAAGGCGGTGTGACGTCCATCGACGGCGAAATGCGCCAGCCACTATTGTCGATTGCCTAGACGAGACGATTGCCTACGATCTCGTTCTCGTGACGATGAAGGATTACCAGATTGTGCCGGTGCTGCCAGTGTTGTTGGCACGCAGTGCGGCTAAGGCGGTCCAGTTCATGTGCATGACGTTTGAGCCGGAGCGTTTGCAGGAGAGCGTTGGCGCCCATCGCACGGCCCTGGGCATGCCTTTTCTGCAGTCCGACGTGGATGCAGACGGCCGAATCGCCGTTTCGGTGGGCACCCAGCAGTCGCTCACGGGCGACGCTCGCTGGGCCGCGGTTTTCGGTGCGGCCGGTCTGGCGGCGCGCCACGAAGAAAACATGGCGCTATGGCTGCGCTGCCACGTTCCGCTCGGCGTGGCCTTTGAAAGCGTCTCGGTTGCCGGCGTGGCGCGCGGGGGAGGAGCTTTGTGGGGGCGGGCCTACGCCCTTGCGCGCGGCATCCACGCCTGCTTTGCACTCATTCGCAGCCAGGGGTACGAGATTTACCCGGGCGACAAGAGGATGCTGGAGCGGTTGCCTGTGTTTGTTGTTGCCGCCATGCTCTGGGGGCTTTCCAAAGTCACGTCGTTCCGCGTTCTTCTCGCCACGGGCGAGACGGAGTGCGGCGCGCTTGTCGACGAGCTGTTGGCGTCGACCGTCCCCGAGGGCCACTCCGTCGATCTCGACGCCATCCGTGCAATGAATCCGACGCCTTCACCGTGATGGTGTTTTTGCTGAAACTGCTTGGCTGACGTGCTTGGCTGGACGTGATTGGCTGGATGTGTACTCTATCTATCTGGGGCATTCATGTGCCGATGTTTGTAATGTACATATATATGTGTGAATTCCGATTTTCTCCCTTACTATATGTGTGTACACAGTATACACATACTAACAAGTGAAAGATTTTCGCACGTGAAATGCATGCATGTATATTTGATGCAACAATCAAGAATTTCAATTGTTTCTTCTTTTTTTTTGATTAAGAAGGACAGATAACCTCTGAGCCCGAAATGACACCATGGCAGCAGGAATATAACTCGGATCCAGAAGTGCAACTGTTGTGTAAGAACTTTGACAATTTTAAAACCGTCGACTGGCCTCTAGAAAGATTGTCTGAAAACCGCCAGTACTTTGATGCATTGAAACAGAGGACGGAAAGAACACATTCGCCCATTGATTCGAATCACGGCGCAGAAGAAGAAGATATCCATGAATCAGAACGACCACTGACTTCCGACTCATTTGCCACGGCTGCTTCCTCGGCTCTTTCGTTACTCAACGAAATGTCAAACTTGCAGTTGATAAAATCACGATTTTGGACAACCGCACAAATATGGCTTGTCTTGACAATTGTTGGTATAGTTATTGGAACAATTGCAGCGTTTCTGAATTTATTGACAGAATGGCTCAACAGTTTCAAGGTGGGATACTGCAGCTCCAATATTTTCCATGATTCCAGGAACTGTCTTGACTCGCAATGGCACGAATGGTCAACCTTTCCACTCATTTCTTTCATTGTCTCGACAGTTTGTTCAATTTCATTTGGTGTGTTTGCATCTTTTCTATGTTTATATTTTGCACCTAATGCTGCCGGCAGTGGGATAAGTGAAGTCAAATGTATTGTTTCTGGATTCGATAAAACTGGCTTTTTATCACTCAGTACATTGATCGTCAAAGCCTTTGCGTTGCCATTCACTATTGCAAGCGGATTGGCGGTCGGTAAAGAAGGTCCAAGTGTGCATTATGCTTCTTGTGTTGGTAATGTCATAGCACGAACAGTAGTGCCGTGGTTTAATGAATCTCCATTACAATTATCTGATATAATTACCGCTGGTGCAGGTGCAGGTGTGGCAGTTGCTTTTGGTAGTCCAATTGGCGGTGTTCTTTTTTCCGTCGAAGAGATTAGCAGTGGACTTAGACTAAGTACTTTGTCCAAAACTTTTTTCACTTCACTGATTGCAATTAGCACGTTTCAATTGTGGAATCCTTTTGGTACCGGACAGATCGTCATGTTTGAAGTAAGATATAATAAAGACTGGGTATGGAGTGAAATTATATGGTTCATTATTCTTGGTGTATTTGGAGGATTATATGGTATAGTTATTTCCAAGTGGAATATCAAGTACGTTTCATTCAGGCAACGGTACCTATCGGGTTGGAAATATAGTGGATTGGTGGAAGTTTTTTGGCTTTGCCTCATTTCTTCTATTCTTGGATATTGGAATACTTTCATGAGATTGGATATGACTAAAGTCATGGAGATGCTATTTGATTCATGTAATGATGCCAATTCGAGCCATAATTCCATTTGCCAACTAACCGGAGATACTGCAACTTTTACATGGTTGTCTACATTGTTCACCTTACTATACGCAACAGTCATACGTATGATTTTAGTTTGTATTAGTTATGGATCTAAAGTCCCATGTGGAATTTTTGTTCCTAGTATGACCATTGGCGCAACATTTGGTAAGCTGCTTGGTTTATTAGTTGAGGAGATCAGTGGGAGGGAAAACATCGGTGTATCATCAGGGACTTATGCGTTTCTTGGTGCTGGTGCAGCGCTGAGCGGTATAACTGGTTTGACCGTCACAGTTGTTGTTATTATGTATGAATTAACGGGTGCCATCAAGTACATCATTCCAACAATGATTACTATCATTTGTGTTAGAATTGTCAATGAATTGGGTGGTAATGGATTCGGTGGCATTGCCGATCAAATGATTAAATTTAATGGTATACCTTTTATTGATCTTAAGGAGGATCATGATTTGGGTGAAGCGGTTGTTGTCAGCGATATAATGGTTCCAAGAGTTGTCGGTTTAGATTGTCAGGGTATGTATGAAAGGGATATAGTCAAGATTCTTGAATTTGAAAAACGTGAGTATCCATTGCTTTATAAACGTAAGATGATTGTTGGTCTTATAAGTGCTGAAAATTTGATGAAGATACTTGAAAATGTCATGAGTTCTGGGAGCTCTGCTACTGAAGATATTAACATTGGTAATGAGTTTATCAAGTTTATAAGCAATACCAAATTACGCCAGTTACTAGGTGATCAGATTGAATTTGAGGATGAAGATGAAACTCACAAGGTTTACGAGAGCTTTGTTGAATTCGAATTTTTGAGTCTGGATACGAAAACTTCGGTTTATACGTTGTTTGACCTGTTTGTCGAAATCGGGAGTAGATTGATTTTTGTCGAAGATAATGGAAAAGTTGTTGGCATTGTTAGCAGGAAAGATTTGATACGGTATGAAAACTACGTACATTTTAAACACCATGGTAATGTCTTTATCAACGAATACGATATCATGATATTTAGGAAGCTTTGGATTGCTTACCAGAAAACTTGGGATTACATTACATTTTGGAGAAAAGAACGTGTGTACATGAACTTAGAGACTGCTTAGCTTTTCATTTAACCAAAATGGAAGCAGTTGTATCTAATCCCCACATCAGGATAGTTTTACATTACGTATTTGAACTTTTTATAGATTCCATAAAAAAAAAAAAAAACAAGCCAGCAGTCAAGCTGAATCTATACTTGCTATATTTGCGTATTATTTTAGCATAATAGTTAGCCCAAGCAGCCTTGCTTTTGCAGCCTTTACTTGCAAGCTTTTCCGGAATTTTACAAACGTACAGAGGCATCCTTGTTTCTAAATTATTAAACCTCTAAAGATGGTTCGGTAGGCCACTGTATTCTGCACAAATACCCGAAATTTACAGTGAGCTCAAGAAACTCGAGTAATTATCGGTGTATTGGTCCAAAATAGGGGCACAATTTACGAGAAATTGTTGGTGAATCAGCAACAAAGCCAACAGATCTATCAATATACCCGGTTTCATCACCACAACGCAGTTCCCGTAGCCAGCCGCATAGTCTTGTTGAAGTGTTTCCTCACGCTGCGATTGTCCTGGCGATGAGCCCTCAGGTGAGCCCTTATTATTGTTGCATTGCTGCGAAGTAAATCATATGCCATCGAAGAATTGGCCGACCTCTCCTGTCTTGTAGCAATTAGTGCCATGTGTCTCATACCACAACTTTTCCAAAAGAAACACATCATCAAAAGTATCTTCTGACAAGCCACCTCAACCGCAGGTCTGTTTGTGATCACTATGTCGGCTATAAATATACAAAAACATTGTGGCGTCAACTTGATGCTTGGCGCCGAGTATTTTTTTACCATATAGCAATCCAATCAAGCTCACTAATTTATTACACCTAAATTATTGTGCTTAATTAACAACAATGTTGCTTTTAAATGGGCCAAAAAATAAGCTGGGCAAAGCATGGTCTAGTTTATCATTTACTGATAAAATACTACCTGGTGCAATACTCTTGGCTATTATATTAGGTGTTTTACTTTCTGTTTTTGTACCTGCTTCCAGGAGAGCGTTTGATGGTGTTCAAGTAGTAGGTGTTTCAGTGCCATTAGCAGTGGGACTTATCGTCATGATGATTTCTCCATTATGTAAGGTTGAGTGGGAGAGATTTCACATTCTGGTGTTCCAGAAAAAATATTTAAAGCACATAATAATTTCACTATTTTTCAATTGGGTAATTTGTCCATTTTTAATGTTTGGTTTAGCATGGCTAACGCTATTCGATAAACCTGACTATCGAATTGGAATAATTATGATTGGGCTTGCAAGATGTATTGCGATGGTGTTGGTTTGGAATGATATTGCAGATGGCGATTCAAATTTGTGCGCTATATTAGTGCTACTCAATAGTATTCTACAAATCGTATTGTATGCACCTTATCAAATATTTTTTTGTTATGTTATAACAGGTGATTATCACAATAATACCTCGACCGATATATCTTATTCATTCGTTGCTAAAAGCGTGGCCTTCTTTTTAGGTATCCCATTGGGACTTGGTTTGATGATCAGACTGGTCGCATTCTTAACTGTGGGCATAAAGTCGTTTGAGAAAAACATGCTACCGTTTATATCTCCATGGGCATTTATTGGATTGATATACAGCATTATTGTTATTTTCATTGAAAGAGGAGATTATTTCATCAAAAATATTAGAACAGCACTCCGTTGTTTTGTGCCGTTAATCATTTATTTTGTTGTAACTTGGTTCGGTACTTTCTTTTTGCTAAGATGGTTATTTGGAAGAACTCCGCCAAATTTGGAAATTTATGAAAGTGGGAATGATGAGGAAAAGGAACAGTTACTTTGTGGCTGCGAAGAAGAAGTTGTTAATGGATTGAGGGTAGCAGAAAAAGGTTGTTCAGCAAGTTACTCTAAAACTATTACACAAGCTTTTACTGCCGCCTCAAACAATTTTGAGTTGAGTCTAGCCATTGCGGTATCTGTATATGGCTCAGGTAGCGATCAGTCCATTGCTGCTACTTTTGGACCATTGCTGGAAGTGCCGATTTTATTGGCACTTTGTTTTGTTTCTCAATTATTTAAATTAAAGTTCGTGTGGGGCGATGTTAATGTTAGTGAGTCTTGAATTATAGTTTTCGAAAGAAATTTTGTACAAGCTTATGCATGCTAAGTAAATTTATAAGACTGCTACTTGGTAGTAAAAACAATAGTTGCAAAGTTTATTTCAAGACGGTCAACCACAGAAGTCCAAATTTGAACGTGCTGCTGTGACTCCTTTGAGATTCAGCCTGCCCTGTCATTTTTCATATCCTTTTCACCACATTGATTCCGGCACCATTGAAAGCAATCACTGTTTTTTGGTTGACCGGTTAGAATTTTCAATTTCCATGGTCTGTACTTGTAAATATAATGTGGCCTTATAATGCAAGATCAAAATAAATAGTGAATAATTTACTTTATCAATATAAACATATACTTATAAAAACTTAGTAAATACTAATGTCAGATATAAAGATATTTTCAAATATCAATACATTGGATTTTTTTTATTCTTTTGATACAGTAGTTGATTGGATTTAACAAATGACATCTTGAGTGGCTCTTGAGTTCATTAACAATGCAACAATTAAACCATATAAACCTAAAACTTCGGCGAAAATTAAAATCAAAATCATACCAACGAATAATCTTGGTTGTTGTGCAGTACCTCTGACACCGGCATCACCAACGATACCAATAGCAAAACCGGCAGCTAAACCTGCTAAACCGACAGACAAACCTGCACCTAATTGAATAAAACCGGTATATAAAGCTTGTTGTTGTTTTAAAGAGGAAGAGATTAAGACGGAGACAACTAAACCATAAATTGCAATAATACCAGCCATAATAACTGGAACTGTGTTTTTAATAAGTAAATCTGGTCTAAGGACACAAGTTGCACAAATTCCAACACCAGATTTGGCGGTACCATATGAAGCACCAAAACAAGTGAAGATAATTGCAGCTGCACAACCAATTGAACCAAAGAATGGAGCATAAACGGGACTAAAGAGAAAGGAGTGTTATCATGAACATCATCAAATGTTAGTATATGAGGGCAAAGAAAGAAAGGGATAAAGAAAAGCTAGAGGAAATAGCAATAGAAACATACCAAAGATCAGACATCGTGATGTATTGTTGTGTGTGTGAAGGTGGGTGGGATGTAAACCTGTGGTTAAAGTGAAGTCACAAAAGGTAAAAGCAAAATGCCTAAGTTTGTTGAACCAAAAGGTGCAACGAAGAAGCAGCCATTTCTCAGTAGTGGAACAACGAAATTAAATGCGGTGCAGTTGCTGAATAGTAAGAGCCGATCGACGGAGAATTGAAAAAAAATAAAAACTTGTTCGGTCGATCGACCCCAACCGACAGGAGTCAACGTCATTTTGTATGGGATGGGCAAATGCAAGAGCAAGTTGTTAGGGGATGACATAATAAGGTAGCGAAGGATGAGGTAATTTGTTGATAAAGGAAAGCAGACAGTACTAATCGGGAACAGTTCGGGGGATAGGACCGTCGACAGGTTGCAAGCCTTGGACATTCCAGAACCTGTTCTTTCGCCAAATGGACCGACCATCCGGACTGTTTTTCTTCTCTTATTTTCACCACAGCATGTTATGCATCTCTCTATCTACAGTGTTTTCAAAAGGGACAGGTAAGGAGTGGTTTTGCAACTCTTCAAAATAATTCCATAACCAATATGATCAAAAAACAACAAGAATCCGGTAAAGATAATTGTTATTCACAATGTTTGCACTCCTTCCCCTGGGCTATGTGTGTATATAAAAGGTAAACACCCATACGTAAATTAGCGGTTGCCATCTCGTTTCTTGAAGCAGGTCTTGATGAATAATTTCTGTACACTTATTTTGTACTCCCAGTTAAACTATCCGCTTATGTTCAAACGAACTAAACTTTTTGTCCAATTAGTATATTTGTTTTTTCTCATACACATTGGCATTTCAAACAGTCAGTTATTCAAGGATGTTTTACAAAGGCATTTTACCAGTAGAAATACTTTTATTAATCATTTAGTACTTGCTATGTGAAATATTTTCGTTCTGCTTGAAATATTTTCACTATTCTTTAGCATTATTTTCTTTCTCTATTGTAAGTTTTCTTGCAAACAGATCTTTCATTTATGAAGACCGCCAATGAACAACCAACAAAATAAATAGTTTTTCGTTGCTTGATATGTGTGCTTTAACACTTCCTATAAATTTTATTGAATTACTGCGAACCCTGAGCTGTCATGAACTTAACGCTTAGACAATAAATAGCTTTACATCTTTGTTTTTGAAGTTCATCAGTAGAATTTGAATCGCCGCTAGCAGAACTTTACCCATATAGGTGGGAGGATTAATATTATTCTTTGTTTTTGGTTCTTTTGCTGCGATACCAATACTGCAAATAATGGGACAGCTAGAAATGTACGGTTTTTATTAGAGTGAGGTTATATAAACTAAGATTGCAAGCGTGTTGTCGGCATTATTGTCCTCAACATGTTTGATAATTGCAACATGAACGCTGCCTTTTTATTTATGTTTACTTCATTTAATGATATGTTAAAATCATCTCGATTTAATTACAGTAAGTAAAAGCAGAAATAGTGCTTTTTTTTTAAACTACACATTATCAATTACGCAAAGCTTTGTACGCTTAGATTGTTCACAAATTTTATCGTTTTTATGAAAGCAGGAGTTATAAACTTTTTGAACACACCCCAATCCCTGAACATCTTTGTATGGCCTTGTAAATCCTCAGTTATATTTCTGATATGAGATATAACTGAGAAATAATAAGATAAACTCAGAAAAAAGCAACTTATCCAATGGATAAAATACCACAAGGTTTTTCAATGTAAATGAATTTTATCTGTTTTGTACCCAATTCTTGTTCAAATAGCAAATACAGCGTTATGTATGTATATCCTTGACGCTTGCCATTTTATTTGTTTAGTTTAATATTGCTTTCATGTGTAATTTCCTTGAAAATTCTTTCTGCATTGTGTTTTAAAATCAACTTTTCTTTTATCCAAAAAACCACAAGCTATCATATATAATAAACAAAGTGTTCAATGAAAAATATGTTTTAAAACAAGCGTTTTTTTTCTTTTGTTGGGCAATGGAGATTGTTTCATGAGTGAAATTATAAAAAATGGTTCCATTGGTGCATTGAGTTATCAAACTTGATACAAATATATGGATCTAATGCTGCTGTGAAAGAAGACAGAAGAGCTGGCAAACAAAGGAAAGTAAGTCGGGTTAATTCAAAATTTCACAGGAGTTTGAACCATTTTATATGGGATGGGCCAAAGTTAAGGCAAGTTGTTAGGGGATGGCATAATAAAATGGCCGAGGGGGAGGTGAATCGTTGATAAAGGAAATCATTAAGCACTAATCGGGAACAATTAGGGGGGTAGGACCGTCGACAGGTTACCAGTCTAGAAACTTCCAGAACCTGTTCTTTCGCCAAATGGACCGATCATCTGGACTGTTCTTTTTGGGTTGTCTCTATTTTTAGAGATGTTGGACAGGCAATTTAAAAAAACTGCTGTTTGCCTTCAATTTAAAAGGTTCTGGCCTTTTTGGTACAGGCATATGCCCATGTTTGAACCAAACAAAGTGGTTCCATGGTTTTGCTGTGAGAAGGCATTTCTGGGCAATCAGGGTCCAGAACATACCAAATTACAATAATTATTTTTTCCAATTTTTTACTTTCCCATATTTTTTCTTTAGACGACGGTAAAAGGGAATTGAGAAAGGAGAGAGGTTCATTGAGTTAAAGTGCTATGCGAATGACAGAAAGAAAAACTTGCAGTTGAAGAAATTCTTAAAGTTAACTTCAATACAGAACCGCAGGATGAAACTAGAAAGGAAACCAACAAATTTCTAGAGGACATCATAATTCTACAGTGTTTCTTTTTTGGTTTGCCGCTTGTCAACTTCTTCTCGAATCCAAACTAGTAAGCTAAACCAGTAATTGATCACCAGATTAATTTAAGTCAAAAGGTGCTCTTGTTGCATTCTTATATGAATGTCAAACTCAATCATGTATTTGGGTGGTTTATTGTTTGACATTTTTGTCTCATTTGTCAGAATAAAAGTAGTTTGAGGAAGAGAGAATCTGGAAAACACACCAAGACATACTTTGCTCTTGCAAGCTTTTCTCTTGATCATATAATTTTGTCCTATTTAATTAATGCCATGCCAAAGCTTCATACAATTAACTACAACAGATGAGTTCACATATAATGTTTTAACCTTTTCAGTGAAGGTTGTGAAAGTGTTGTTGCTTCGGCTTGGCTGAAGGCACAATTATCAAACCTTAGGCGTGAGACCTTGTACGTCAAATGTGTCTTCCCTACATTTACTATTATGAGTCGTTGTTTTTGAATAACTATACTTGCCGACAAAGGTTGGTCAGGCAAAAAATAGAAAATGTAAGAAGCATTTGGCAAGAGAAAGTAATCTTGCGGCTCAGCGTACGGTGGGAGCTCCTTTAATGGTTAGTGATGAACTTAATTACTTTATGTGATTAACTACACATAACATCAAGCTTCGGTAAAGAGCAAATAACTTTCTTGTTAGAAAAAAGCCATTGCATACTTTCCGAGGGAGAATGCCGGCAAGGTAAAGAATGTACCCTATTCTGTTTTCGGCTTTGCAAGAAGATATCTACTATCCAAGTTGTTGTGCGAAGACAGATTGATGTAACACGGGTAATCTATAGACTCGTTGCTTTGTAACGCCTTACGCCTGCAGCAATCATTTTCTCTTCATTATGTGCGGCTGCACCGCTTTCCAGTGATAGCAGTCGCAATGAATGGTGAGCATCTCTATATTTATTCATATTTAATGCTCAAACTCAAGGTCAGTGTTACAAGGTTCATCGATGCCAGATACCAAAACCACAAGCAAAGCGGTTTTCTGTCGTGTTAGAATTGATTCCAGATCTTGAAATATGAAACTGATTTGTACTACTTTTTTTTAAAACTTTAAGCACCTCTCGTGGCAAGACCTTCAAAGACCAGACTTTACTTGACAGCCATAGTCTGTAACAAAGTTAAGAGATTTCAAATCTGACCACGGTTCGGCAATTTTGCTACAGCGTCAGTTATTTAAAATCCTCTGGTGTACATTGCACCAAACATAGCCGAAAATGATTTCGAGACTATACTTCACAAGATAGCTGAGCTGTCTGCTTCTTTCTCAATCAAAAAAAAAGGACACAATAGTACGTACGTCTAGCTTTTGTGAATAGACATGTTGAGGGATCTGGTTGTACGTCAATGGAATTCTGGGGACGATCGACGGGTCGCACACAACACAGTATCTTGTCGTGGGTTTTTTGACATTTTTATTTTTTCATTCTTGGCTTCTTCCCGAAAAAAAAAAGGAAAATTTTTTTTCAGCAGCTTCTTGATCTTAGAGCTGTTCATCTGTCTCCATCTTTCCCTCTTCTTCTTCTTTTTCCACGGCGAGCCACAGCAAGGAACCATATCAAACATGTCTGCACCAAACCCAAAAGCTTTCCCACTTGCAGATTCTGCATTAAGTCAACAAATCTTAGATTTGGTTCAACAAGCACAAAACCTCAGACAATTGAAGAAAGGTGCAAATGAAACCACAAAGACTTTGAACAGAGGTATCTCCGAATTCATTATCATGGCCGCAGATACCGAACCTATTGAAATCTTGCTTCATTTACCTCTTCTTTGTGAAGATAAAAACGTTCCTTACGTTTTTGTTCCTTCAAAGACTGCCTTAGGTAGAGCTTGTGGTGTTTCTAGACCAGTTATTGCTGCTTCAATTACTACTAACGATGCCTCTGCTATCAAGACCCAAATTTATGCTGTCAAGGATAAGATTGAAACTTTGTTAATTTAAGTCAAGCTACATATTTATAGATATATCAATACTAATTTGTACCTTTTTCTAATATTTCAATAATTTTAGCTGATTCAGTACTACTCTCAATACTTGGCGTAAAAATACCATTGACAAACACACTTGGTGTTGCGTGAACTCCCAAGGTACGCTGGTATCTGGTAAAGTACTTATTATCTTTACCAACACCATTACCTGCATTACTTGCACTACCGTCGGGATTGGCCGAAACAGGACTAACCAACGATTTGATCTCTTCAACATCTCGCTTTTTCAGACCATCAACTTTAGAAACCAATGCGACAACCTCATCTGTGATTTCAGTCTTGGATTTATCTGCAACTTCTGAATCGTAAAATTTGGTAATATTATCATACAAAACTCTACTGACAGTCCAAAACAAATCCGGAATAACCCTACCAACGGCAAACGAAACATCGTGTAAAATACTGGACTGAACTCCATGCCATGGTTGTATTACGTTAACGAAAACGAAATTGTACTTATCTTCAAGTCCCTTTTTCTTCAACAATGGCAAAATCTCGTCCTGGATTTTAATAAACAACTTGCCGGAAAAGGGACAATTGTAGTCTAGAAACACTTCAATGGAGTTGGCAAAGGGCTTGAA
Source organism: Pichia nanzhaoensis (assembly GCA_030573035.1). Taxonomy (NCBI): domain Eukaryota; kingdom Fungi; phylum Ascomycota; class Pichiomycetes; order Pichiales; family Pichiaceae; genus Pichia; species Pichia nanzhaoensis. The sequence goes on from JAJMCN010000002.1 coordinate 400,923, forward strand.
ATCCACCACATGCGATTTCAGATATCTTGGGTGTAAGTTGGTCATAATTGTGTCCGAAAATTGGCAGAAAAACCTGCTTTCCCATGCCACAAAGAAAGGACAGCAGCCTCGATTGTCTTATTTCTATGCATTACCCGCTGTAAATCTATTTTTGTTTATTTCTCGTCCACCACCGCTTTTGGTTGGCTTCGTTCAGGTATCCTGGATTTTGCCACCAATGTCTATTGCCTTCTTGCGCCCGTTCAAAGTCCATCAGATTCCTTCATCACTTTCCCCACTCATCAAGAGAACCATGTCCACTACTCCTGCTTCCGATAAACTTGACATTGAAATCATCTCCCCAGGAGATGGAAAGACCTTCCCAAAATCAGGCGACCTTTTAACTGTCCATTACACTGGTACTTTAACCAACGGTAAGAAATTTGACTCGTCCGTTGACAGAAACAGACCATTCCAATTCAAAATTGGTCAAGGTATGGTTATCAAAGGTTGGGATGAAGGTTTTGCTAAATTATCGCTTGGTGAAAAGGCAAGATTAACCGTCCCTCCACTCATGGCTTATGGTAACAGGGGTTTCCCTGGTTTAATCCCACCAATGTCAACATTAATCTTTGATGTCGAATTACTGAAAATTAACTAAGTTTAAATAGTACCTACTATATAGTCTCTTTTCTTAAAAATAAGTGATCATCCACAATTTTCAATTTGTCACTGGCAACATTAGGTTTCACAAACATCTGAAATTGCCTATCATACAATTTAAATTCAGGTAAAGCAAAATCTTCATCGTTTTCCACAATATCAATTTTATACCTGAATTTAATAGTCTGTTTCATAAATGGCATCATACTCAACCGTGTAGTTTTCACATAATCCAAAATCTCCACCTTTGAAACAGGATTCAGATTTGTTTGATACTGAAATATCCTATCCGTTGGATTTTCCAGAATATACTCCACAATCCAAACATCTTCATCTTTAGAAATATCTACAAGAAGTCTTGGGTCAATATGTGGTAAATTAGCCTTGTACATTTCCAAAGTGTATGTCTGCAGAGTGTTGAATTCATCCGTACAGTATTCTATTATACATCGGACATTGATAGGTACACTCCGAACAACACGTTCACGACATGAAACGTCCAACCAAACTCTTAGTTTCTTATCGTCCATGCATCGCAATACCGTTTCATTAGCATCATCCTCCTCAGGTGTAAGCACCAACGAAACACCCTTCGGCCCACTAATTATAAACTTACATGATTTGAAATGTAACTCGTCGAAAGATAAATTTAACACCTTGAGCGTAAATAGCCATTTCCTTGTATGAACAGGTAAATTAAGCCCAGTATTAATATTGATCATTTTGTCGTTGTTGATTTCAAACAAATCAGGAAATTCTCCACGTTTATCTGCCCGTAATTCCGTATGCCATTCAATCATTTCAACAATTTTCATCCGTGCCTCTTTCTTTATCTCAACGCTGACACCATCCTTTACTAATTCATAGCGAATATTAAACTTGACAACACAATTGATCAAATCTTTTTCAAGTAAATCTTCAGTGGCAGAATTTATTGGTAAACCGCTTATTTGTGGTAGATCTAACTCACAGCTAGTAGCCAATTCTTCTTTTGGCTTAAGCAAATTGCGTTCTGAAAAGTTCTCATTCCATTTGAGCTTAGCATCATATTTGTTATTCAACACCCCGACACCACTTAAATGTATTCTGACTTCAATGTCTGGATCATTGTTTATAAATTTCAACCCAATAGGAAGTTTTCTTCCGTTGAATCCAATTTTATCGTACTTTAAGTTACATGAGATATCAGGGATCTTGGGTAGCACCTCAAAAGAATTTGTAGGATAATGATTAATAAACATTTGTGTCTTACCATCTTCCATATACCATTTGAGAAACTTTTTGTTTGATTCTCCAGAAACATTCAGAACAGTTTTGAATTGTACGTCGTTTAGTGATGCGTTGATCCTTAGACGTGGTATAAAAAATTTTCCAACGACTCCGGAAAAAACATGTAGTTGTAAATTTATAACTGGAAAATTTGTTAGTCCATCGGCACTTTTGAAAATTAACGGACAGTTTACACTTTCATTGACATTTTTAGTGGTGCATTTGATTTTGTGTATCGGCGACTTAACCTTAGCATCCCCATCATTCCTAACAGTAATCGTTTTAAACTCGCCGTTCTCACCCAAATCTATTTCTAACTGGTTAATTTCTAAACTATTAAGCATTTCACCACCTTTATGCTTTATTAAAACTTGGACATCCACTCCATCATTCATCAAATGTGTATACTTGCAGATCCCAACATCGGCAACAAATACTCCCTCTTTGACATAAGATACGTTATTACTATTAACATCATAATCTAAATTGATAGTGTTTTTCTTGGCATCAAGTATAATTGACTGGGGATCATCATTGACCAATTCTAAACTTATAAGTTCCTCCTTAATTTTGGAAAGAAACTCTTTCGTACTTTGCAGTCCTCCCAATTGCCTCCACACAGAATCTTCAATACAGCAAAGCTCGATATACACGCCCCAAGCTTCACGAACTTGTGATAATCCTACGTAGCACTTAAGTATCTTCTTTAATGTACATCCAATGATAAGCATACACGCGTCCTGTCTATAGCTTGTCAAACTGGCAAAATAATTGTTAACTGCCATACTATAATTCATCCTTTTATAATAAACATCACCTAGTAAAATGTATACCTGGGATTCAATCCTTGAAAATTTACAATTTTTTGCTAGATTAAAAGAATCAAGTGCTCCAGTTAGTAGCATTATTGTATTATCCGGTTCATTCAAATTCTCAGCTGTACTTGCCATTTCTCTGTATTTTGCAGCCTGTAGATAAATCAATCCATTGTTTGGCATGTTATAACTATTATATTTTATTCCCTTCATTCCTAATGATGGAAGTAAAATGTAATCAACTGGTATGATATCTTCAGTTATATTTTCAATAAGTTCTCCCAGCCAGGTAAACTGGTTAGATACCCAATCCAACGTAAAATTCTGATCATTTTCTAGCTCTTTTATTTTTTTCACATGAAAAACAAACTTTCTATAAGCAACATTTGCATCACCTAATACTATACACGATCTGACTATATGTATGCACATTATATCTAACCAAGTACGTATCTCTACATGTTGAGCTTTCTGGGAAATTGAGTCAATAGATTTTAGTGACTGCAATAAACGGTCGTAGGAGTATTCCAGTAGTTTAGTCGAATAATCAGTTGTGCCTTTAAATTGTTCAAACATTGCCATCTTGATTAAATTTCTGGCCGAAAAAAATTTCTCTGAATACTGATCATCCTTGATTTCTCTTTTCTTCAATTTTTGTATTTGAACATTAAAAAAATCATTACAGTAAGTCCTTAGTCCAACCATAAGTTTACGAATGAACACACTTTGTTCTCTTTTAGATATCTCATCATTGGATCCGTTAATAATGAATAGAGAATTGGAACTCATATTAACTTTATTTATTATATTCTGAATCCTTTCTTGGCTCGTTTCATTAGGAAATGAGTTAAGCACAATACATACAAATTTGATCATCGTATTTGAAAATTGGAATTTAATTCTGTTAATTTCATTGATTAAAATATCATCCCATTTTGAGTCCAATCCAAGTTCAAAAAATGTTATAAATACTGACGGAATATAATCATAGTATTTATCTTGCCATTGCAATGGTAATAAAGAGCCATAGAATTCTCCAGTTTCATTGTATGGTGATAAGGAAGATTTAGACCCATTGATTATAATATCATACTTTTTATCGGAATATTTGATATTAAACCATAGTCCTTTAGAATTGATACTGCAATTGCCTGACGTTGATTGTTGTATTTTCATCGACAGAATTTGTTGCTGTTGTTCCTTTTTTCGTTGTGGGCTTGAATTTTTACTGATTTGATGTTTTTGTGATTGTGATTGAGTTTGTGGTCGTTGCTGTTGTTGCTGTTGCTGCTGTTGTTGTTGTTGTTGTTGTTGCTGTTGATCACCCTCTTGACTTGGCCACCATAACCGACCTCTAGCATTATATTTTTCAATTAATTCAACCAATCGTGAAGTCACAGCATTATTAAGATCATCTAGTTCCCGTTCAATTTTAATTTGGACACCATAGTTCAGCTTGGTATGCGGTTGCGTCAATTGTTGTACCTTTAGTGTTCTGGCACGTCTTTCGGGTATTTTAGGATGTAACGCATGTGAAATACCCTGCACTACAATTAAGGGTGCAGGAACAGATGTTAATGACCGACTGTAGGTGTCCATATTTTGGAGTTTCTTTCTTGTTCAATAAAAAAGTGTTTACAATAGAAAGAAAACCAATACAATTCATGCGAGAGTCTTTTAGCCTCCTCTGTACTTTTTCTATTTAGTATTTTGCTCAATGCTGATTTATCATATTATCTTTGGATTGAACTACATTTGCAGGACAAACTATTAATCTGAAAAACAAACTTGAATCTTTTACCCCCTTTCCAGTTTTACTTTCCCGTTTACTCAATAGTGTCTCTTTCTATACCTATATAATTTTTAGTAATTGTACGATGTGAACTCTGATTTTCAATCAGGATTAAACTTTAAATGTTTTAAGTTTATTCTTCATTTTTTTCCTAACCACATCAATTCCTCTTTCCAGTTCGTTGCTTGAAAATCTGCTCCAAACACTCCCTTTCTTTGAAGTATTCGGAAAAATTTCCAAATTGGGACACACTTCCCAAATCAGCCGTCAGCAGTTATATACAGAAGCCGGAATTTGAACACTTGCTCACATCACCAAAACGCCTCTTCATAGCCTCAGCTGTACTGTTAACATACAATGACAGAAACATTACGCTCATTCCAAGTTGATTCATCCCACATCATCCCGCATGGGGCACTTTTGGAAGGTATAACTTACGATGCAAGAAATGATAACTTGTATTACATTGACATTCCAGCAGGATCGGTCTTCGTTTCCTCTAAGGCATCATCTAAACTCCCTTCGATTCCAAAAAGTTACGTTGTAGGTGCATCCGTTGGTGTTATTGGGTTGACTACTGATCCAAAAAAACTTATCTGCGGTGTTCAAGACGGTATTTCTATTCTTGATCTAGCAACCGGTCAGGTTGATAACATTGTTTATTTTCCAAACAAAAATATTATCCATGGATCGCAATACAGATCCAATGATGGGTCTGTTGCTCCTGATGGTTCATTTTGGGTCGGTACAATGGATGATAACGAGCAATCATCTTTTGGTTCTATGTATTTGCTTGAAAGCAAGGATTCTAAATTGAAGGAGTTGTGGACTGGTTCAGGGTGCCCTAATGGCATCAATTGGGATTCAAAAAACGGTATTATGTACTGGACAGATTCTGTTAAATCGACTATCTACAAATATGATTATGACCCAAAGACGAAGACAACTGATCTGGATTCAAAGAGCCCATGGTTTATGAATCACGGAACCCCGGATGGTTCATGTATTGATAATAACGGTAATTTATACGTCGCATTGTGGGGCAGTAATAAGATTGTTAGAGTCACTCCTGAAAATAAAATCGACATGGAGTGGAAGTTTCCTTCCAAAAATGTTACCTGCTGTACATTTGGTGATAAAGATTATACAACATTATATGTTACAACTGCAGATTTGAATAACGAAGACAAACCAAATCCTAAAGATTTAGGTGCTGCGGTTTACAGAATTGATGTTTCCGACTTAGGCATTAAAGGAATCCCAAAAAATCAGTTCGTGTTGTGAGATCACACATGAACCACGCAATGATTGATTAACTAGGAGCCTCTTTTTTATATTGTTCTAACCAATTCAATAACCATTCTATAAATTCTTCGACATATTCATTTGCTTCGACACCACCTTGACGTAAATCATTAAGTTTTCTACTAGCTATTTCCAACCGCCCATCCGTACTGTATTCATTCGTTAGACTGACATTGTTCAAAATTTCGAGTAATGTTAGAATATGAAATTGGAGGATTGGAGATGATATAAACTCCATGAACTGTGGGTCTTGTGCTAATTTCTGTAACATCGGATCCTCTATATTTTCCTTTGTATCTACGGATGTGGCCTGCAATGTTGGTTCTACTGTCTCCCTTGGGGGTTGTGTTGCATGTACATCCATCGCAACATGCTTTTCGGATTTAAAGCATATTAGGGAACAGTAACGTTGTGTACATTTTGGACATGTATACTTTGACTCTTTTTCGTTGCATATCTGACACAGCATTAGGTATACTTCAAGTTAACTTTGCAACTTGGAAAGTTGAAGAAGATCATGTTGAAAAACGTTACGTAAGTTTTTAATTACTGTTTAAACTTCATGATGACTTCTTGATCCATTCAGGAATCATTATAATTCAATGGATTTAGGGTATTCATCATCGGAATCAGATCTCGAAAGTGAGGAAGAAAAGAAAAGACATACTGAAAGTGATGATATTTCTGAAAACATAGATGTATCAAAAATTTTTTTTATCACTACTAATAAAAACGTAAAACGGCAGAAAGTTGCCAGTACGAGCGATGGCATCGCTGAAGCGATGACCAAAGTGCTGGCAGATAGGGTAGAAAACGAGAGAGGCAAACAAGAAGAAGGGGAAAATACTGATGGATCTGCTGGATCACAAAACAAACCAGTATCTAATGAAATACCTGAAAATGCCGAGATCAGGGAGTTTGATATGAATGAATTTTACAAGAGAAACAAAACAGACATTGAACAAGGCAAACTTGATGGTTCCAAACAAGGAAACATAGGTAAAATTGTGTACCATCGTGAAGGAGGCGTTTCTAGTATTGGTAGGTTAGATGGTGTTATACGTTTCAATATCAATAATGAAGAAAAGATTACATATCAAAATAAGGAAAAAATCAGAAAAGAGAATACCATTGCGAGAGAGAAGAAGCTGGGGTTGTAAAATATAGATATACTTAACTGTAAAATTTATTAATATCAGGGGGTGAACCAACACCATAAGCTATAAAAGATAAGATTAATTGATTATGTACATGAATTAATTGAATTAGTTGTCACTAATTAATTACACAATACTTTTCTTTTCTTCTTCGTACTCTTTTTGTAGTTGATGAATAGTCTCATCATCTAATGGCGGAATTGGAATGTCGTCAAATTCATCTTGATTCAAAAAGTTGTACGTGTAAGTATATATACCCACTGGAATTGCCACTAAAATTGCCAAGCCAATCATGTTCTTGACAAAATATGGCTGACGTGCACGAAGTAATGCTGGAGACATTCTATATGTGTGTTCTTCATAGTAACCCTTGTTACCCAACATGTTACGTGCTATGCTTGTGAAATGCATTCTGGGTGTTTGCCTTTAGAATTCAGGATTCTCTACAAAGCTGCATCTGCTCTATCTGATGATTTCATTTTGTGTTTCTTACTAGTGTGAATTAGAATTTTCTACCATTGAAGGTGCACGGATGTAAATGGTTGTAGTATGCTTTTGGGGGGGGGGGGAGGGGGGGAAGAGGGGCTGCTTTGATTATTACTGCTCATCAGGTATTTTGTTTGGCAGTTGTAAACCTTGCTTGTTTGCTCTGGAAGGAACGTTATTTAGTGTCTCCCTTCGTTTTCTATTGCACCATTTTGAAGAAAGTGCTGTTATAATTTTCTCAGTTTATTTTTTGAAATCTTCAAATTTGAGATTTTATTTTCAAGTTCCATTTTAGAATTTTTATTTTCAAATTTTTTTTTTGATTTTTCACTTGAGCAAATACATAATAGCCGAATTTACCAACACAAACAAGTATGTCTGAGGAAAATAATAAAGTTACTACTGTTGTTGTCAATAATAAGCCAGTGGAAATTCCAGCAGCTGATGAGGAGGAGTTGTATCTCGAAAAACTTGTGTTTGGTGATGCTGATGGATTTGCAAATAATTTGAGAAATGTGGATAATTTGTACCAGGATGACGATGAAGATTATAATACAAATGATAATAACCCGTTCAGCTACTCAGACGATGAACCTGATGAGTTTTTAGACACTTTTGCAAATAAACAGGAATATGGATTTGATGAAATTGATGGTGAAAGTGGAAATGACGATGATAATGATGAAAAAATGGATGAGCTAAATGATGATCAACTTTTCTTTAACGACTCCGAAGCAGATTCAGCTGCAATGGATGTCGATGACAATGAATCATTAGCTGAAGAATCACATACTGAAAATTCCTCAGATGATGATGTATGGAATGATTCAGATGACGAAAGATTAGTAATCGATGTGAACTCCGCTGATAGATTGAGAAAACTACGTAAAGAAGAAGATGAGAGATTTATACCTGGGCTAGATTATATCAGTCGTTTGAAGAAGCAATACAAAAATACTTTTGAAGTACCTGAATGGGCATTCCATGAATATGAGGATGATAAAATTGATGATGAAACTGATGAAAACGATAAAAGTACTAAGAATACACAACTATTTGATAAAGTCGGATCAGCCAAAAGTGCGTTTATTTTATCATCATCTAATCCCCTTATGGATTTCCTTGCCCAAAATCAAACCTATAGTATAGCCAATGGAAAATCAAAACTACTCAATCCAGAGCGTTTGAAAATTGATCGTTTAGTAGATGCAAATATATCAAAACCATCACGATCCTCGATTCAATCGTTAAGTTTTCATCCAACCCAACCATTATTATTGACAGGTGGTTTTGACCGTACTTTACGTGTTTACCATATCGATGCAAAGAATAATAATCTAATAACATCATTACATTTGAGACAATCTCCGGTCCAAACTTGTGCATTTATAAAGGATCCAGAGACTGGCTTAACAACTATTTTGTCTGGTGGTAGACGTAAATATATGTTTAAATGGAGTATTGATATGGGAATAATTGAAAAAATAACCAGAATGTACGGTAATGAGAATAGACAACGTTCATTTGAACATTTCAAAACATCACGTGACGGCAAATATGTCGCATTATCAGGTAATAGTGGATGGGTAAATCTCTTGTCAATTTCAACATCACAATGGCTACACGGTTTTAAAATTGAAGGAACATTGGTGGATTTCGATCTTTTCAACGACAGGCTCTTAATTATCAATCAGGCCGGTGAAATTTGGGAATTCAGTTTAGTAAATTTTAATATAATAGCTCGTTGGACTGACATTACGGGAATTGGTATTACAAGAATTAAAGTTTCACCAAATGGTAGATTTCTAGCAGTTGGCAGTAATACAGGTTTTGTGAATGTTTATGACAGGTTAAAAGAGAACAGATTAATCAAGTCCATTGATAATTTGACAACAACAATTTCATCTTTGGAATTTAGTCATGACTCCCAAGTTTTGTGTATTGCATCAAGGGACCAGAGAGATGCACTCAGATTGGTACATTTACCTTCTTGTAATGTATTTAAAAACTGGCCAACGAGTGTTACACCATTAGGTAAAGTCACATCAGTTGCATTTTCACCCTCCGGCGGATTTCTTGCAACAGGTAATGAACAGGGTAGAGTAAGACTCTGGAGATTGCTTGATCTATAGGTTTATATATATGTATAAATAAAGCTATTGCTTACGACAAAAGTACGCTTTCGTACTAGAAAGTATGCTGCTTCATAAAGCGGAAAAAGATAATTCCAATCGTAACCTATAGCTCATCTGTAAAAAATTGTAACCTATATAAAATGGTTTGGATTACATGAATATTTAAAAATTTCCGCATGTAGTGAAATAGCTCTGCGACATGAATATTCTTCGTACAAAGAGCACCATCCTGCTTCAATTAACGTTATTGTTCAGTTCTTTGCCGAATTTGATTTTGATTTCAAGTTACCTAGACCTTTTGCAGTTGGAGAAAAAATAATTGTATTTACAAAGAGCATTGATTACCAAGTATGTTCGTAGCAGGGGAGTTTTGCCGATATGAACAAAAATTAGTGCTTGTAATAAAAATTTGGAGGAAGCAAACAAACGGCTACACTATAATGGTAAATTTAAATCATTTTTTTTATGAATAGTTAACGCCCAGAAAAAAAGAATTTATGAAGTTAAACTCAGCAAAGGCTAGGAAGTATGAAACAAAGCAAAATCGTAGTAAAAAATTAAAAGATGTTACAAAATTAAAAAAGACACTTATAAAAAAATTAAAATCAGAACCGAAAACCTATTTTTTAATGAAAACCTTTTTGTTCAAGTAATTCTTTTGATTTCTTAATATATTTATCAGCATAGGCTTTGTCAAACTCTTTTGAAGCCGGAATTTTCTTTGCCTTGTTATTGTAGAAACCACCATCTTCAGTATTGAGGGCTGGGTCAAGCAACAATGGAATGATTGTGTTGGCATACTGTTCGGGAGTTTTTGTAAACCAGCCAATCATTGTTTCAATGATCGCCGACACCCAGCTGTGTTTTCCAAAATAATTGTCTCTGATATTTGTTTTTACAATACCCGGGTTTAAGCCATAAATGTTGAAGTTTTTGCCACCAGCATAATGAGTAACAATCGCTTCATTACCTGCAACAGTGTTCATATGGCACGTCATAGCAGAATAGGATTTTTCTTGGTTTAAATCTTCTGGTTCCCCTAAGTTGTTAAAACCTGGATATGCCATTATGAAAATACGTGGTTTTTCAAAATAATGACTGTTTTCAGTTGCTGCATGATTTTCCAAGCTTGGTAGTAACTTATCCAAAATTAGATATCTATTGAGATAACTTGTAGCGAAATCCCGCTCTAAACCTTCGCTTGTTTCTTCTCTAGAAGAGGCCGCAAAAATACCTGCTGTGAAAATAATCAAATCATACTTGTGAAAGTCTAAAACCTTTTCAGTAACCAGCTTTTGAACATTTGCCATTAATGACAAATCGGTCTTCACAAATTCAATATTTTTAGCACTGTCATCTCTAAAAGTTCTTCCAATAACGGTAACCGAAGCACCCCTAGAAGCAAATTCCTTTGCAATAGCACGACCAAGGCCGCCAGTACCACCAAAAACTGCAACTTTCAATGAATTCATGTTGAATATTTGTTCGCTTATCAAATTGCTTTATTATAAAAAGGAAGAAGCTTTAGAACGCAAGAACGTAGAAGCATTCTTTACAGTACTGGAATGCCATCCTTTTATAACCATTTCAGAACACATTGATAACATTCCGCTCCCGGAAAGTAAAATGTCCGGGATTAAGACCGGAAATAATGTCAAAGGCCCACATTGAAATTTTACAGGAATCTCTGCTGATTAGTAAAATTTTATTCCGGAGCCAGGTAACAACCCAATTGTGTTTTCTTCACTGATTACAAATAACTAATGAAGAACCATTAAGGTGTGTACGTATTAGTGTTAAAAAAGGGTCCATTATGATTTTCAACAATAACAGCCGCACAAAAATGTTTTGTAATAAGAAAATGATAGCTTGTAGGGTATACCAAGTTTTACCAAACCTTGACTGTTTGCTTTGACTTTCTGGTAAAAAGTAGAACTAAAAAAAGTTGCTTTGAATGAAGGTGAGCTCACGTCAAAAAAAACGTCAGCTTGAAATTGGAGTAGACTGATAGTATATGTTGTGTGTAAAGAGCAATAAAAGATATTAAAAGTTTATCTAAAAGAAAAGACATTTTCCTACCAATTATATGGTGTCCAATTCAATTGCGGAATCATACAAACTGCTTTTTTTTAGGTCAACTTTTCTTTTTGTTGTGTTTTTTACCATACCACATTGGTTATAGATGGTCTATATTTTTTCTGCTCCATTTTTTATGCTTTTTTTTCTGCTGGATGACTGTTTGAAAACGTGTGTAATATTTTTGACCAAAAACGTATTGCTAATCATGCGCTCACAAAACTTGAGTGCCTTGATTACAAGAGTCAGTTGTATCATGTTTTTCTAATGTTGAACTAATAACATTTAGGCACAAAAGACCCTTCAAACAATTTGACTCGTAGGGCGCTACACCAAATTCACAATTATCTGTTTGGAGAATTGTAACCAGATTTTTAGAAACTTGTAAGTTTGTAAGTTGTGCAACAATAAAGATAAAGATAGCATTGTTGAATTAATGGAAATTCGATGTTATTGATACTTTGTGTAAAATTTTAACGGTGTAATATTGCAATCAACTCAGTTGATAAAGGCAGTTAATCTACAATGCTAAAAAAAAACAGCTGTGTTTGTTCTGAGTGTGCTCACATGCTGTTCATTTGCATGTTTGGGTTGTTTCTGCAACAAAAAAATTGATGGAAGCAACGTTCACTCTTCTTTTCTAGCCAAGTATTTCAGTTTTAAGATTTTCCATTCATACTATCTTGCTATCGACAAAGCCGCTGTGGTCTCCCTACTTATTTACACACTCCGATATTCTCCCGGTTCTACTCTAAAACTTTCGCCTGTTTGGAAAAAGCTGCTCAAAATGGTATCTGCACCAATCTTTTCTACACCGCGAATATGGATCATGCTCCTGTTTCGCCGCACAGTGATCCGAACCTGGTATCGTCAAGATGGAGAGTAAAAAGTTCGGTTCGGCCAGTTATCTCACGTTTGTAATGCATGTTATATCCGGACTGGTTCCACTTGGTCTGTGGACAGCAACTTTTTTTTTCAGAAAAGTTTGTTTGACATACCAAGAGATATCAAAACATTCAAGGTAGATTACACCTAGAGCTGCTGCACGCAAGGAGTCAACCATAAAACGGAAGAACAAAGGGGACAGGTATATAGGATTGCATCGATTGTGATGGTGATACAAGTTTCTGGGGTACATGAGCTTGGAGATGCATTGTTACGAAAACTAGGAGAAAAAGAACTAAATGATTCATCTAGAATTGTGTTGTTGATGTATGGTGCACCCGGATCGGGCAAGACTACATGTGCAGAATCACTAACGAAATATTTAAACTCAAAATTTGGTAGTAATAATTCAGATGAATTAACAATTGAATCATTGAGAAAAATGAAACCATCGAAAAAAATTGAAGGTATTGGTGGCGAAATGACCCAAATTTGCAAATATGACGAACCAATAGAAACGGAGAATGCTCCATTTGCTGCACATTTGAAAATGGATGGATTTCATTTACCATTGTCGACTTTGGATGAGAAATTAAAAGCACGAAGAGGATGTCAGGAGTCTTTCGATTCTTCCTTGTTTGTCAACCTTGTACAACTACTCTTATCAGATGAATCATGGTCTTATCTCTGTATACCGGATTTCGATCATACAGTTAAAGATCCCACAAATCCAGGTACTTTTATTTCAAGTAAGACTAAAGTTTTCATTTTGGAGGGATTATATTTGATGTTAGAGCTAGAACCATGGTCAGAAATCTCAAAACTTGTGGAAACAATGAAAAAGAACAAAAATGAAAAACCGTGTTTAAATAAAATTCAAGTTGTACACGTGTACGCCGGTGGTATTAATGAGATTTCACGAAGAGTTGCAATGCGTCACTTGCAGTGTGGACTGGTTTCATCATATGAGGAAGGATTAGCAAAATATTTTGATAATGATCTGGAGAATGGCAAAGTTGTTGAGAAATTAAGCAACACAAACCTCGATGACTGGTTTGTCGAAAACTCGACAAGACACTAAAACTTCACTGAAGTGATACATAGTGTGCTGTTACTTTATAAAAAGTTTGTTCTTTTGTAACTATACCCGAGGAAAAAGTAAAAAATTGAGAGAGTGCAATACTTTACAAAAAAACGATTGTGCAAGATTAAATGTGAAATAATCATCATTTCTTTAGTTTCCGCCGACTTAAAATGGTTGAGGAATTGAGCTGTAAACTGCCGATACTGTGTTCTAACATTTTTTGTTCTAAAGACACATTTTCTAACTTTTCAGTAGGAAGTCTTTCGGACGGGTTACACTCACTTGCTGCGGTGCCCCCAACATATTCATCTTCTGTCACACCAATCGTATTCTTTTGCTTGAAAACATATGGAGTGTGCGCTAAACATTTTGCTCTGAACTCCGTATGACTTAGTTTACTCAAACAATGGGGATCGTTTTTACTGTGACCCGCTAACGGAGTTTTATCCTCCCATTCATTCTCTGTATCACTAAAACTTTCACCATCGTCGTCATCGTCATTGTCGTCATCGCAACCATCACCGTAATAATTATCGTCATCATCATCTTCGTCATGATTTTCGCCGCTACGATCATCCGGATCGTGACCAGAATTATGCCTTTCAAAAGCATCAGAATCATTTTCTTCTTCGCTGTTGCAACTATCTTCATCTATTTTTTTTAAATCATTGTCAATATTGAACTTCAGTATTTGACCCAAAGGTACTCCACTAGCTCCACTAGTAACACTGGAATTCGATAGATCTGATATATGTGATGAATCAGAAGTGATAGATCCTGATCTTTTAGATTCATTTACAATGAAAGAAATTGAAGACTTTCGTGTGTTTTGGGTGACTGCACTAGCATGATCTAGTACAATACTGTCTGGCCTTGTATCAGGCTTAAAACCTTTAAACTCATTATTAGCAGAATATAATGATTTACTAGATTTGTTGGATCTAATTGAAGGTGTTTTAACACTGTGTAAGGTAGTTAATGTCATGGTTGTACTACGACTTTGTACTTGTGATATGCATGAAGAAGTCGATGACTCAACAGCCTGAGAGCGTCTCATCAAAGGGCTGCGGGTTTTTGTTAACGAGGTCAAAGTGATTGGGTAGTCATCAGTATCATCATATTCATTGTCACTTTCGTCGTCATAATTATTATAATCTTCTGAATCTAATGACGCATCTCCGTCGCTTTTAGCATTGTGGTTATCTTTAATCGGAGTCTTCAAGAATCTGCGGCATCTTAAACTATCATCATTTTCTTCATCACTAAAATCATAACTTTCATCAGATTCAGTCTCTAAATCACTTATACTATCAGTATTTGAAGTACACTTTCTAGGTTCGTTAAAACATAAAACGTCAATCACTCCAATATTTCTGTTTTGGTTCTTACTAGGAGAGCGAGATGTAGAAGTTAGGCTTGAGCTTGATTTAGACACTGATTTTAGTTTCTGAACGTCCTTGGCAGTATCGAAAACAAGCTTTATTGCTTCAGCTCTTGGAGTGATAATTTGTCCATCATCTAAATTTATTTTATGACCTGTAAAATAATCATCAACGTTGGAAGTATTAATTAAATCTTCACTGAAAGTTTTATATAAATCATTATCAAAAATGGATTTCGGTGCATCATCTGCTGGTGATGAAATTTTTCTGTTTAACTGATTTTCATTTTCATTTTCATAGCCAATATTCATCCATGGATCGGCCAATAATTGTTCAATTGAGTACCTTTTTGAAGGATCGACGGTTAACAGATTTGAAATTAAGTTTTTACAAGAATCCGAGACTTCATCAAACCAAGGCTTCAAAAAGTGATACTCACCTTTCATAACTTTATCCGTTATATCATTTGTGTCCTGACTATTTGAGTAAAATGGAGGAAACCCCACAACCATTGTATAAAGAACACAACCCAAAGCCCACATATCAACTTTTTTATCATAGCCTAAATTCATATGTTGCTCAGGAGATGTGTAACCAACAGTACCACAAGGAGTCTTAGCTAATGCGTTGGAAGAGTGAAGTAAAGTTGATAAACCAAAATCTGCAAGTTTAACTTTGCCTATACCACCTGAACCATTTTCAGTTGTAAACTTCCCTTCATCAACTTTATTGTCATCATCAGACTTTCTGCGTGCTTTAAGTTGTTCATTTCTTGACCTTTCAACAAACGCAGAAGGCTCGAATAATAAATTTTCCGGTTTTATATCACGATGAACTACACCATTATCATGCAAATATTTAACGGCAAATGCAACTTGACGTAGAATATGGCGAGTAAGATTTTCTGAAAAATAAGTGTATCTTATGATCTGATTGAATATCTCACCACCGGGAATGTATTCCAAAAAGAGGAAACAAAATTTGGAATCTAATGAGTTTTGGTAATTGTATAATTTGATAATATTCGGATGATCCAATTGCCTCATAATTGCGATTTCTCTCAAAGTAGAAGCAATTTGATCGGGTTTCATATTTGATTTATCTATAATTTTAATTGCTAGATATCGGGACTCTTTCGAATCATACGCCTTGTAAACGTAGGAAAATGCACCTTCACCAATTTTATCGCTTAACAGAAAGCGGGTATGCAGTTCTGTATAGTAATCTGACAGTTCGGGATGTATTTCTAACAATAAGTTAATTGAGTTTGGGTTATATGAAGATGTAGGAGAAAGTGCATAACCACAATCTTTTTGGTCTTTGGATTTTCTACTGATAATATTTTTGAATAAGTCTAACATAATGCAAGATGTAGTTAATTTAATAAATATCGTAGTCTGCGATATAAAAAAGATAGGTCTAAAAAGTTAAATGCAAAATTGAAGAAGTGAATAAAAATAAAGCCTTAGCAAGATAAGAAATAGAAAACAAGAAGAATTGAAAAATATGAAATGAAATGAAATGAGTAAAATGCAGAAAATAAATGTAATATTGTGTTTATGTTTTTAATAATTGTGTATAATGTCAAATTATGGAAATGGAGAACAAGAAAACGACCCCTTAATGGGACAGTAAACGTGATCTAAGCTTAGAAAACCCTTAATAACCGCTAACAAGAGCAAATGTGCTCCTAAAAAAGAAGGATGAACGAGCAAGACCTAGTAGATATGGAACATGTTTCAGCATCAATCTCATATTCCAAGCCTGATTAAGCGCTTGATCAGTGGGGTTGCGTAGGAACAACACGGGTAGCCATGTGTTGCCTTACGTAACGGAAACAACAACAGCACAAGTATCGCAGCATCCGGTACACACTCTGCGTGCGCGAGTCTCGTTAGTCTCTTTGCTTCTTGAACATGATTTTGCAGTTGTAGGGCCTGAGTATCGGGGTATGTAAAGAGTGAAGGCACAGAAGTCAAGAACTCATCCATGTCTGCCGCTCCTAAATTCTTCAAAGTCACTCAGCTAAGATCCACCATTGGGTTACCAAAGCTCTACAAAGAAACACTTCTGTCTCTTGGTCTTCGTAGAAGAAACCAAACCGTATACCACAACATCACTCCACAACAAGCAGGACAAATAGCCAGAGTAAAGGAGCTCGTGAAGGTGGAGCTATCTGCTGTGTTTAAAGATAAAGTCCAAATGAGAGAAGAGAGAAAATCGAACCCAGGATTTGCTGTTGTTTCGAAGAGAAATTAGCTGATTTCTTTTAGGCTTTATGAAAAATATCTTGTTTATAAACATAAATACATCTTTTAGATAAAAACTGTAATATAATTCGATACTAATAGAAGAAAATATTCAGCAGAAAAATAAACTAGTTTAACAAAATACATAACTAAATAGGTAACTAAATAAGGGAATCACATTTTTTTGTTTTTTATTTTTTGTTTTGCGTTCAAAGCTTCAATTCTTTCAGCCTACGAGTAATTGGACTATCAACTTCATCATTCAATGCATCCATAAGATCGTTTGCATTGATATCAAAGTCCACCTTTGATGATCTATTTTTCATTGCTAGGAAGCTTAATGAGTGGTTATACATTTCCGTATCGCTCGATACTAAACTCTCATCCACCATTTTCATGATAGCCTTTGCGCTTATTGTCATAGAATTATCCCATTTTGCATAGTTGGTATGCTTTGGCTTGTTAATTTGTGTTTGTGTGTTTATATTGATTCCTGATCTCTGGGTTTGCAGTGCTTTAATTGGTGATGTTTTACTCTTCAACGTACGCACTAACAACTCTTGTCTTTGCGGTGATGAAATATTAATATTTTTTCTTATTGGTGAAAGGGAACTAGACCTTTTGTTATTATTTTCACTTGATAAAGCATCTCGTGAACTGTCTATCGAAATAGGCGCAACACATTGAGAAATTAATGAACTGTTTAGAATAGATGTGTCATGTTCGATCTCCATATCAATTTCGTAGTCCGATTCTATTTCTAAGGCAACATTATCATCTGATTCATTGTCTAAATCTGAATTTTCCAATCTGCTTGTTTCACCTTCGTCACTTTTGTACAAAATTTCGTCCACGTCATCATCTACGATCTTGAAAAATGGTGAAAATTCAGATTCTAAACTGCCATCTTTCTCAACAGTTAAAATGTAATCACCGAATCTTAAACTGTTTTCGTTCTTCAGATGTAAGAAACAGCCCGCAATCGGATCACTTGGTTTATTGTTGAAAATGTTAGCCTTTTCGAAAACATTTTCTCTTGAACTGATTATGTCATTAGCAGTAGTTTTTAAAGGTTTTAGATACTTTTTCACTGTGTTTTTGTAAAAAGTGATGTCACTAGTAAAATCCAGTTTTGGTTCATTGTTTTTCAAGAAGACATTATCCGTTTTGATTGTAGACTCAAAAAAAGGGAACAAAGAGTCAGATTCAGTATTGTAAATCTTATTGAATCGATAATTTGGCTCAACCAACATTTTAATGGTACTAGCTGGTGTTGTTGAATAGCTAGTTCCAACTTTGCTGTTTTCCTTTTTGGATTTAGCCGATATTGTACGTTTGACAATTTTCAGAGGTCTTAAAGCATGATAATTTTGCTGGTTGGTCGTGTACGCATTGTGTATGTTTAAGTTATTCGATATGTCCTTCAGCATTTCCCGGAGTACCAAATTGTGGGAAAAGAAAATATTCTTAAAGAATAAAAGAAATAAAAAGGAAATTGGCAGTTTTAAAGTACTATATGTGTTGTATCAAACACCTGTCGGAGAAAATCAGTGAGTTAGACAATTACTTTACCTCATTGGGGAAATTATAAACACAGACAATTTGATTTCCCAAAACGGTATTAAAAGCACAACAAAGTTATTATGTCGCGACGTGACACCGTTGGGGAAGCAATCTATTTTTAGGACTCTAGAACTTTCATTTTCGGTCATATTTCAGAACCCTCCATGAATTGTTATACAAATTGATTTTCATGTATTTTCTATCATTAAACAACCTATGTTCTCGTGGAAGAACGACCAGGTATTGCTGTGGCTCACTAACTGTAACCAACCCGAAAATGTTGTTGAATCTTTCAGAATACACAATATAACGGGGCTTACGTTACCGATGCTTAATTCGTTAGAATTAAAGGAAATGGGTATTCACAATTTGAAACTTAGATTACAAATACTCAATGATATAAGTGAACTATTAGCTCAGAAAAATATATCTCCTGCTATGGTTAATAATGAACATCCGTTAATGTTGGAATTACAATCCACGATACTATCAACTAGTTTAATTAAGATGATTACCAAAAGGATAGTTGATGAAACTTCTGATAAACTGCTTGAAAAATCTCATACATACGATAGAAACGACTACAAGTTGCTTCTTTCAAAGATAAACAAATTAAAAGAGGAGATACTGCCCGTTTTGAAAGAAATCCAAGATAAGAAACCGCTCCCTGCCCCAACGGCTGATGATTTTTCCTCAAATCTATTACACAATGATAGTGGATCACCGGCTAGAACTGTCAACAAAAGATCCACATCATCGGATATTTTTGTAGCGAAAAAATCACATACAAAGTCACATGGTACGCCAGTTGTCGAGAGAACATCGGTTGGTCAAACTTTTGATTTCCAAAATATTCCTAAAAACTTATCCAAGCAGGAATCTCAGCCTTCAATCAAGCGTTTGAACTCCGATTCAACGAGAAAAGAGTCAAATGATTCATTAGAAAATAAGGAGAAAGATTCAGACACCCTGAAACAACTACGTGCTAAAACTGAAGATCCATGTTACAAAATATTACAAGCAGCCATGCGTAGTCATAAACTTGATCGTAGTGCATGGAGAAGGTACGTTTTGGTAATTTGTTATGGTGGTGATAAGGAACGTGTTTTGCGATACGATGAAAAGCCAGTTGTCGTTTTCAAAGAATTGGACGAATTAGGTCTTTCTCCATCAATGATGCTAAGGCAAGTGGAAGAAACTGATGATACAGGTGGTGACATAAATTATGAAGATTACGAAACTCCAGGTGGATATTTATAGTTTATAAGCAAATACATACATACATACATACATATATACCTTTAATATGGTTTAAACCTTCTCTTTTGTCTCATTAGCTTAACCCTTTCTTGATCTTCTTTGAATTTGGACAAAAGATGGTTCATTTCTTGCTTTTTACGTTCCCTTATTTGGAACCTATAGAAATCTTGTTTTTCTTTCTTTTTCATTTTTTTCACATGCTCAGACTCTTTTTCCAAATCGTTTAACTTTTTCATTGACCCCAGTATTCCACCTTTTGTCTTTTTATGCGAGCCAACAACCAATGTAAATCCGTCTTCATCAACAATTTGCCTCATATTATTTACCTCCTCTTTAGCCAATTTTTCACGATTTTGAAATTCAACTAAAAATTCTGAGACAGATTTTTCAAGCAATTCACGGTCCATTAGATATGGTATTTGGCTATACTTTGCCAATCCATTTTCTTCTTCTCGTGCATTCCAAACCAGTTTCCTTTTATTTTTTTTCAAACTGGACAGAAACAATTCCAGTCCATCCCTGTCAAGAAAAGTAATCACACTACTACCGAATGGTAACTTCTCCCAATCTTCAAGCTCATAACCAAATTCTTCGTTGGATAACATACTCAGATTAATATGTAGATCATAATTAACACCCGATCCAGTAGACGATACTCTTGAAGTGTCAAGGGCTTCACGTACAAGCAAACTTTGTATATGTGAGCCTGTGCTTATTTGCGTGAACAATTTTTTAACGTTTTCTACTGTCCAGTTTGGTAACGGATTGATTAAAAAAAGCGATTTCGTTGTGTCTGCTTGTTCATTGGGGTCTTTACTCATATGGGGTTTGATGTAGCATAGATGGGTTGATTCTGGCAAATTTGCTGCCGCCGGAAGCGTTATAGGAAGCGATAGAAATCCTTTGAAGGTTGTGGCTGACATAGTTAGACGATTTCTGAGGACGGGTGTTTGGACGAAATGAATTTTATAGTGTAGATGTTGGTATGAAAATGACGAGATTGTCGTGAAATTTTTTTTCATTATTACTATTTTTTTATTTTTATTTTTATTTTTCTTTTTATTTCTATTTTCATTTTCATTTTCATTTTTTTTCATGAATAAGGTTAATTCCTGTTTAGTTTTTTTTTCCTCTGCTCGTTTCTACATCACACGTATTGGAAGATTCTACGCATAGCCACAACCAGCAAAATGAGAGCTTGTGCGGCACCTAACTGTGGAAAGGAGACGACATCCAACTTGCAATGTCCAATTTGTCTTAAATCCGGCTTACACCAGTATTTTTGCAACTCCAACTGTTTTCGTGGCAGTTTCACGCAACACAAAGCGATCCACGCCAAGGCAGGTATTCAATCATATGATCCATTTCCGGAGTATCGTTACAGTGGTGGGGTGAAGGCTGATTACCCATTGTCACCTAGACGTTCTGTTCCTGATGATATTGGAAAACCCGATTATGCTACAAATGGAGAACCCATTTCGGAGTTAAGGAACGATCGTACCAATAAAATAAAAGTTTTGACTCCTGAAGAGATTACGAAAATGCGTCATGTGTGTAAATTAGGCAGAGAGATTTTAGATATTGCAGCAGCCGCTGTAAAGCCCGGCATCACCACGGATGAAATCGATGCTATTGTTCACGAAGAGAGTATCAAGCGTGGAGGATATCCATCACCATTGAACTATTTCAACTATCCGAAATCTGTCTGTACATCTGTCAATGAAGTCATTTGTCATGGTATTCCAGATAAAAGGGCATTACAGGACGGAGATATTGTCAATCTGGACATTTCGCTCTACAAGGATGGATTTCATGCCGACTTGAATGAAACTTACTATGTCGGCGATAAAGCCAAGGCAAATAAAGATTTGGTGAGATTGGTTGAAACTACACGTGAGTCACTTGACATGGCGATTGCTGCCATCAAACCGGGAGTTCCGATTCGTGAGTTTGGTAATATTATACAGAAACACGCCGACGAGAACAACGTTTCGGTTGTTAGAACTTACTGTGGCCATGGGGTTGGACAGCTGTTTCACTCGCAGCCTGAAGTCCCTCACTATGCCAAGAACAAGGCCATTGGGACATGCAAGCCAGGGATCTGTTTCACGATTGAACCGATGTTGAATCTGGGCACGTACCGAGACGTCATGTGGCCCGACGGATGGACATCGACGACGGCCGACGGCAAGGCCAGTGCCCAGTTTGAGCACACGCTGTTGGTGACGGAGAACGGTGTAGAGGTGTTGACGGCGAGAAACAGCAACTCGCCGGGGGGCGCCGTCGCGAGAATCTGAGCGGCGCCGCGACACGACGGTGGCGGGCGGAGAGGCGTGTTGCGTGCATAGGCAGGTCCGGCGGCCGCTTTGTAGTGGCTGTTTTTTCTTTCTAGAGTTGTGTAGAGCAGCAGCAGCAGCAGCAGCAGCGTAATAGAGCTATTCGAGATGGTGGAGTACGATTTTGACAGCATTGACGATGTAGCAGATATCAACCCATACGGCGTGCTGGAACTCCCAGAGCAGTTCAGTCCACGTGACCTCAAGCGGGCATACCACCGCAAATGCTTGCAGTACCATCCGGACAAAACGCCTGGGTTTCGGAAAGAGTTTGACTGCGTGCAGGCGTCGTATCTGGTGTTGAGCAACGAAAGCCGTCGCAGGCAGTACGACCGGACAGGCCGTGTCAATTTGCAGGGCGGCGACGGCGACGTGGACGACGAGGGGGGCAACATCGACTGGGAGAAGTATTTCCGCGCGCACTTTGCGGCGGTGACGGAGGAGGTTATTGAGAAAGACCGGGCGGCGTTCCATGGGAGTGAGCAGGAGCTGGAACGCATCAAGGAGGAGTTTGTGGAGGCGCGGGGCGACGTGGGGAAGCTTTTCGAGACGGTGGAGCACCTGGAGTTTTCGCGGGCGGAGGAGGAGCGTGTGTTTGCCCTCTGCGAGGAGCTTGTCGCGGAGGGGAAGGTGTCCTGCGACGAGGTTCCGCAGTGGCAGCGGTATGTGGCGCTGCGGGGGCGCCGGGTGAAGGCGCTGGAGAAGAAGTACGCGGCGGAGGCGAGACAGGCGGAGGAGATTCTCAGCGAGAGCGGCGGGCTGGCGGGGCTGCGCGCACAGATTGCCGCGAACCGGGGGAAGCACCGGGCGGCGCTCGACGCGATCGAGGACAAGTACACCCGCCCCGCCGCTGCGAAAAGAAAAGCCGCGACGAGGGCCGCGAAGAACCCTGCGAGGAGACCGGTGCGGGGCGCTAATGCGTCTGCCAAGACTGCACGGAAGAGTCCAAAGGCTGGAACAAAATAGCTGTGTAGATAGGTATACCTCGACGATACATTCATTGAATAGCACGTCGCCATGAGTTGTTCGAACGAAGCCCACCAAGACGACCACGACCATGGCCACGACCATAGCCACCACACACACGCCCACGGAGACCCGCCAATCCCCACCAACGTCTCCCAATCGCTCAACGCATACATCGACACCAGCAAGCTGGCCGTCTACAACCTTCTCAACGCCAAGTCGGACGTCCCGCTGCTCTTCAAAACCAACGACACCCGCTACGACATTGCTCCCGAGTTCTCCTCCGAGTTTGGCCCCGAGCTCATCATCACCATTCCCTTCGATGCCCCCGTCAAGGTCTACTCGGTCATCCTGCGCACCCACGCCGACGACGCCCACTGCCCGCGCAACATCAGCGTCTACAGAAATCGCCCCGATCTCTGCTTCGACAACGCCGCCGGCATCAGACCCACCCACACTGCCGAGCACCCCGCCGTCGGCATTTACGTCCCGCCCTCCAACCCGCCCGTGCTCCCAGACCCCACCGACTCGTCCTTCGTCGAACACCACCTCCCGCGCCGCAAGTTTGCCGGCACCACCGCTCTCTCCCTCGTGCTCCACAACTCCCACACCGCCTCCGGCAGCGACAGCACCGCCGCCCCGCTCAAGCTCTACTCCGTCGAAGTGCGTGGCGAACACTCGGGACTCCGTCGCGCGCCCCCCGTCGGCGTCCTTTACGAGAGCGCGTCACGTGCCTCCGACCACAAGCTG
Source organism: Pichia nanzhaoensis (assembly GCA_030573035.1). Classification (NCBI taxonomy): domain Eukaryota; kingdom Fungi; phylum Ascomycota; class Pichiomycetes; order Pichiales; family Pichiaceae; genus Pichia; species Pichia nanzhaoensis. The sequence continues at coordinate 425,075 of JAJMCN010000002.1, forward strand.
AAGGGCCGCGAATCAACAGCTCCCGCTCTGGGACTGTAGCGCAGTGCACGCTGAGCTTTCTGGCTCTGCCTTGCCTCTGTCAGTAGTGGCTTGTATTCCATTACATATAGGTTTGTTTATTTATATATGCTACATCAGCCAATTTAGATTTGGCCCATCTACAGACAATTTAACTCATCTTCCCTCCCGTTCGTTTTCCTCAAACTTGGCAAGCTTCCACTCTGTAAACATGTCTTCCTCACGACCCTCCACATCACTAGACGCCTCCCGAAAGAGAACAACAGCAGATTCAAGGCTGCTCACGTCAGACTCTGACTCCATGTGCACAGGCTTGTCAAATTCAAATCCAAACTCAACTACAAACTCACCCTTCACAAATCCACATAAAAAGAGACATATACCTGACTCACTCATCCATTCCTCTTCTTTACTTTCCCACAATAATAATACCAATAATACTAATAACAACAACAACAACAACAACACCACCACCACCACGTCTTCTGCATTTTTGGATGACCAAAATAACTCCTTACCCCTCCCTTCCCCTAGTGCTTCTCCAACGCATAAATCCGCATCATCTGAAATCGCCAACGACGACTTCTCCTTCTCATTGCTTACAAACCTTATTGCCAATCTGGATAATTCGTCAGACAACGTTAGTTCTTTATTTTTGCAACTACTCAAAAAATCAGACAGAAAAACCCTTTCATGTTTACATTCGGTACTTACAAACACACTAAAGAAAGACCTCATTTCTTCACTCCCAATGGAAATCACTCATAAGATACTAAACTCATTCAATCACATAGATTTACTACATGCTTGTCAAGTGTCGAGTAAATGGCACAATATAATCTTCAACTATCCAGATTTATGGAAAAACCTCATATTCAAAGAAAACCTCATATCTTCGCCCACAGAATATATGTACGATTTTAGTTTGATTCAACAAAACAACCCACATTTACCTCTTGAGAAAATTCCTCAACTAATTTATCGTAGGCGATGCCTGATTGGAAAAAGATGGATAGACGTAAACTATAAACCGAAAAAATATGTGCTCTCGGGTGGCGATAATTCTTTGAACATTATCACATGTTTACAATTCGATAAAGACAAAATTGCAGCCGGTTCAAATGCAAGTCACGTACTAATTTATAACACCGAATCTGGGAATCTTATGAAATCACTTCATGGGCATAACGGTGGCGTTTGGGCGATGAAATTTTATAAAAATGTTTTAGCTTCGGGATCAACCGATAGAACTGTTAGAATCTGGAATGTTGAAAAAGGTGTATGCACACATATTTTCAGAGGTCACACTTCGACTGTTAGATGTTTGGAAATTGTCGAACCAAGGCAAATAGGTACCGATGATGAAGGAAATCCAATTATTTATCCTGAAACTCCACTTTTAATAACAGGTTCAAGAGATGCAACTCTATATGTATGGAAATTGCCAATGTTGGAAGATGAAAATGATATACCAGAAGTTCCAATTGATATAGATGCCTCTGAAAATCCCAATTTTATTACAATCTTAAAAGGTCACACCGGATCTGTTCGTGCTATTAGCGGTTGTGCTAATATACTTATAAGTGGAAGTTATGATACAACTGCAAGAGTCTGGGACTTACGAACAGGAAGTTGTAAATGGGTTTTATCAGGTCACGCTGACAAAATCTATAGTTGTGTTTATGACGTCAAAAGAAACAGGTGCTATACGGGTAGTCTTGATAAAACTGTACGTATGTGGGATCTAAATACTGGCGAAACGGTATCAATACTAGAAGGACATCAAGAATTAGTTGGATTGATAACGTTGTCTGAAAATGTTCTCGTTTCAGCCGCTGCTGATTCAACCGTCAGAATATGGGACCCTGACACTGGACATGCCAAACATGTTTTACGTGGTCATTCAAGTGCGATTACATGCGTGCAAAATGATGATTACAAAATTTTGTCAGGTAGTCAAGGCATGTTAAAACTGTGGAATACGCAAACGGGTGAATTTTTACGTGACATGGTGGAAGAGGTTGATGGCGCAGTCTGGCAAGTGGCCTTTGACTATCGTCGTTGCGTAGCCGCCGTGCAAAGAAATGAAATAACCTGCATTGAAGTGACTGACTTCTGTCCTCCAGAGAGTGATCCGTGGATAGCTTATGATAGTCTTGATATCAAAAAGTGACGAAGATATAGTTTAAGTTGAGTATAGCTGGATAGTAACAAAAATTAAATTTGAGGCGCGGTAAGCAAGATTTTTATTTTTTTTCTGTTTTTTTTTCTATAGATTTTCACTTCTTTGATCATCTGCAACATGAAATTTTTTTTGTTCGTGTTTCATATTTTTCATGCATCGTTCTTGAGTGCTTGAGGACCCAAACAATGACAAAACAAAAATCCAAACCGGGACTTATTCAGAGAGATCTTGATAACAAAGTATACAATCATATTATCCAGCTCCTGGATGATAAAACGGACACCCTGAAATCAACCTCAGCGACAGACGCAGAGATATCCAATGCGATTGCATCGGATGTCAATGAGGATATACACACAGATCAAATAGCCTTAGTTGAGCGTTCCAACTCCAACTCAAAGCTTTTTACCATGGCCCTAGCCAAGGACTTGCATTTCGATGAAATAGTGCAGTACGTTAGACTTAAAGATAAAAGTTTAGGACGCATGAAGATGGATATCTTGAGAAAGAGCATCGATCGCACATGGATGGAGATTAAGGCCGAAGAAGCAGAAGAAATTTCCACACTTGGTTTAGACTTCAACGCTGATACATCAAACACAAACAACTACGTGGATGGTGAGGAGGATCCAAATGCCGAATTAATGGAGGTCAAGGACCTTAATATAGCCAACAAGAACATAGTCAGCTTTTGGCAGGCTACAACCACCGAAGAGAAAAAAGATGAAAGTAGCATAGATTCCAACAAGACTGGTAAGAAACGAAGGGCCACTGTTAACTCAACCAAGCAGAAAAGGGTCAAAGTGGATAGATCACCACCAAAAATGTCACTGAAGTCCCTTGGTGGACTCGATGACGTTTTTGCCGAATTAATGGAAGTTGTAGGGATGCCTGTTCTACACCCTGAAATTTACCTTACGACAGGTATCCAGCCACCGAGGGGTGTCCTATTACACGGACCTCCAGGATGTGGTAAAACTACAATTGCTAATTCTCTAGCTGGCGATCTCGGTGTTTCTTTTATCAACATTAGTGCTCCTTCAGTAGTCAGTGGTATGTCTGGAGAGAGTGAGAAAAAAGTTCGTGAATTGTTTGATGAAGCTAAGTCACTTGCTCCTTGTATAATCTTCATTGACGAAATCGACGCAATTACCCCTAAACGTGATGGTGGAGCACAAAGGGAAATGGAGCGGAGAATCGTTGCGCAATTGTTGACATGCATGGATGAATTAACACTTGAGAATACTGGCGGCAAACCGGTAATTGTCATTGGGGCTACCAACAGACCTGATAGTTTGGATGCGGCCTTAAGACGTGCAGGTAGATTTGATAGAGAAATAAGTATCAATGTTCCAAGTGAAAGTGCCAGGTTAAATATCTTACAACACATGACTGAATACCTGAAAATATCAGGTGATTTAGGATTGAAAGAATTGGCCAAAATGACACCTGGGTTTGTCGGTGCCGATTTGAAAGCTTTGGTTACATCATCTGGTGTAGCCGCAATTAAAAGAATTTTTAGTGCCTTAGCCGATGAAGGTGGTCGATTGCCTGATGATCTTGAAAATACTGGAATAGAAAAAATGGAAGTCGATCATGAGAATGAGATCTTTGTCACACCGTTGACCACACCGTTAACACCATCCAATCCATCATCACTGTTAGCTACTGATATCAATTCACCAAAGGTTGTGTCATTCAAATCAAATGAGTTATCCATTATTCAAAAGTTTTTGCAAATGCATCCGGATCCATTAACCTCGAAACAATTAGAACCATTATCCATAACTAAGGAAGACTTTTTAACTGCATTACCCACTATCCAGCCTACTGCTAAACGTGAAGGTTTTGCCACTGTTCCAGATGTCACATGGGCCAATGTTGGTGCTTTGAATAAAGTTAGAGTGGAATTACATATGGCCATTGTGCAACCTATCAAACGTCCAGAAATATATCTACGTGTTGGTATAAGTGCGCCAGCTGGTGTTTTAATGTGGGGGCCACCCGGATGTGGTAAAACATTACTTGCCAAAGCAGTAGCCAATGAGTCTAAGGCAAATTTCATATCAGTTAAAGGGCCTGAATTGTTAAACAAATATGTCGGTGAAAGTGAACGTGCAGTTAGGCAAGTTTTCCAGCGTGCAAGAGCAAGTGTGCCGTGTATTATATTTTTTGATGAATTAGATGCATTGGTTCCTCGTAGGGATACAAGTTTAAGTGAGAGTAGTTCAAGGGTGGTTAATACACTGTTAACTGAGTTAGATGGATTAAATAACAGACGAGGAATATTTGTCATTGGTGCAACCAACAGACCTGATATGATTGACCCTGCAATGTTGAGACCCGGAAGATTGGACAAGACACTATACATTGAATTGCCAACTGCAACGGAAAGGTTGGACATTTTGAAAACCTTGATCAAGTCCAACGGTACTCCAATTGCGAATGATGTAGACCTTAATATGATTGCCCACGATGAAAGATGTAGAAATTTTAGCGGTGCAGATTTATCATCGTTGGTGAGGGAAGCTAGTGTGATTGCTCTTAAACGTAAAATTTTCATTGGTATCAAAGATGGTGATGAGAATATAGATAAAGATCATGAAGAGATTAACGATGTTTCGGTCACCGCTGATGATTTTGATAACGCATTAAATTCAACCAATCCATCAGTTAGTGATAAAGATCGTGCAAAATATGAAAGGCTGAATAAAAGATTAGGTTGGGATAGGGCTGTTGATTCACAATCTACAAAACAGGATGCAGCGGAAAGTTGATTCATAATATAAGATAAATTGTTTTTTTAGTTAAGAGGTAATTATGGATGTGTCCTACTTAGATATTCCGTTAATGTCGGCTAGTATCAAACCCTTATATGTATAGATTATGAAATAACCAACCAAAATGGATAGAAAGTCTTTACAAAGTTTTTTTTCAGATGTCAAATATTAAATGTACCTTTAGCATTCCTATTAACATAAAACGGTAATGTTTATTATGTTACAATTTATTATACAGTATAAAATATTTATTTCCTGAATTGAGGTGGCGGCATGGTTGTGTAATTTGAATTATACAGGTGATCTTGAGATGAGATACCCTTATACTTTAAAGATTCAGTATCCACCATATCTTCATTCAATTCACTTAAATCTTTCACTCCTAACAACTTCATGTCTCTTAACATTTCTGATTTTAGTAGTTCCATTGCTTTTTCAACACCTGGTTGTCCATATGTGGACATTGCGTAAAGGAAAGGTCTGCCCAAACCAACGGCATCGGCTCCCAAGCAAACGGCTTTAATAATATCTGACCCACGGCGAATACCACCATCAATGAATAATTTAAAATCTTTATCTTTGATACCATTTTCTCTTAATAGTTTCCTTGATTGAGCTAAAATCTCAATAGGTGGCATTGCAAAATCTAACTGCCTACCACCATGATTTGAAATAAGGCAACCACCTAAACCAATTTGGGCTGCAGTTAAAACATCTTCTTTGCGTAAAACACCTTTCAAAACAATAGGTAAATTAGTTTTTTCATTAATACGCTTGATATCATCCCATGTAATATTCAAGTAAGATACTGATGATGATGCAAAAACAGATAAATCTTCATCGACCGAAGAGTCTAAAGAAGCCCTAATTTTAGAGTCCTTTTCCCTATTACCTAAGGTTGGTAAATCAACATTAACAAAAAAAGCTTTGACATCAGGATGATTAGTTTCAATATTTTTAAAATACGATTCTGCATTTGCTAGTTGTTCTTCAGTGTAAAAATGAACTTGATGAAAGGAAAGTTGTCCAGGTTTGGATTCTTTAACAAAAGAAGCAAATGGAAAGGATAGTTGATATGGAATCAAATAAGGTATTTTTTCGTTACCACATGCAGCCAGCAAATTTCTTTCGGCATCAGGATGTGCCATTAGAGAGCCAGCAAATGCAGTACAGTAAAATGGAGCATCAAACTTAACTCCAAAAATTTCGTCAGTTTCAGTATTTGCATTTGTCACGTCAACTAAACATTTCGGCCTAAAAAAAATTCTGCCAAATGCATAATGATTTTCCCTCAAGGTAAACTCATCGTCTGAACCAGTTGAATAATAACCCCAGGTTCCAAGCGGTAAAGTTTGTTTTGCGACATATTCGAAATCGGAAATATTGAATATTTGTGAAAGAGCTGGTTTGTTCTTAATTCTTTCTTTCCTTTCTGCTTCTAATCTGTCTGCTCTTTCTTCCTCGGTCTCTTCCTCTTCTTCTTCATCATAATCATCATCATCATCATCATCGTCTTCGATAACTATAATTCTACGTTTTGGTTTATTTTTTGAATCGTTGTAAACCGTAGTGAAAGAAAATGATAGAGCCAAAGCAGTAACACCAAATGTCCAAAATGTAAAATAAGAACTCGACTTGAAAGAGTAGGTTTGGCTGCTTATAGAAAAAGATCTAGCTAATGCAAATCTTGGATTTGTTAGTGAACCAGTCACTCTTATGTTTTTCAGTAGAGTAAATCTCATCAGTTTGAATATTGAATTGACAGTAGTAGGAAAGAAGGAAAAAAGATAAGAAAAAACTAACTCTTTAAAATGGAAAGCATACACATGTATAAATAAATTGCTAGCAGTAGCAGATAGACAGATAGTGCCACTAGATCCGAAGTGGCATTGAAACTAAAAACGGTTTAGCTACCCTCGGAAAAACCTCCCAAAGGGGAAGTAGACACGACGATCTCGATAGTTGCCTCATTAAGCAAACATCCCTACAAGTGTTTTCTAATCAATGAAACAAGAAAAGCTTTGCAGACAAAGTGATCAGTTCTATGCATTTTATATGAATGGTTAGTATACTGTAGTCAAAAAGTAATATATTAGGGTTTTAGTTTACATTATGAGTAGTAGTAAGAGTATAACGAGAACAAAACAAACAATTACACACCAAAACAGCGCTTGTACGATCTGTATGAGAATTATGCTGTGTGGGTTCAGGTAGTTGGCTACTACCACAATAATTTCGTTCATTGCTGATAAGTGTATAAGATGCTCAGAAGAGTAGGTGCAACAGGATGATGAAGTCTTGAGGTTTTTCATGTAATAGCGTAATGCAGGGAATACGCGTACAGTAGGTAAAATTAACGCGTATGAATATGTAGGATGCAGAGGGAATATGCTGTTATTTATCTGCTAGCACAACCATGAACACACACACGCCTGTATCCTCACAGGAAGACAAGCAGGAAATGTCATATGTCAGTCCAGAGGCATCGACGATAACGCCCGTCTCTGAGACAGAAGGTGCAGAGAGTTTCAAAATAGACATAACGAAACTGGATCAGGACGTTACTTCGATATTACCACAATTGGAAAAGCTTGAATGTCAGGAAGACAACAAAGAATTACAACAGCTAATGAATCTTTTCAAGTCCACGATACTGAGGCTGAATCTTAAAAATACGCTAATAAAGAACGAGCTGATGATTTTAAAAGACGATCACAATATGGAACAATACATGCTTAGCAACAAGATTGAACTGTTAGAGAAAACCTTGGGGATAATTAAAGAGGAGAACGATGCAGTTAACTCACGCAATTTAAAGCTAATCAAATACATCAAGACGCTAAAGAACGAAAAACTCAAAACATACGTGCTTGAAAACCGCAGACTCAAAGAGCGTCTCGAACAGCTCGAGAACGATAGCAATACACTACGTGTTCACCATCCACAGCGGTACAACAATGGACTACCATCACCATTAAACACTTCCTCGCCTTCTATACCTTTACAGTTATCAATCAGCGAGGAAGCTGAACCGTTCATAATTAAGTCACCAACAAATTCAACTATGCTTGATACTTTAGGACGTTTGGCAACCGAATATTTGAATAGTGAGTATCCCGAGCAAGAAGAAGAACTACCTTTATAATATATACATAGTTTTTATTTAATCTGTTGCCAGTTGATTGTATTTTGAGTTGATGCATGGCGCATCAATACGATTCATGTTGCAGACGATCGACTCTCGCGCAACAAGATTTGGTGAATCCAAATTAGTATAACAGCGTCATTTTCAACATGAATTTGAACGTTGATGCGGTAAAGAGTTGTTATTGGAGACAGGAATGTCGTCATTACTTGAGAAGTCATTGGATGAGATAATTGGATCTGATAACAGGTCCAGATCAAGGGATACCCGTCCAAGAGGTGGGAGAGTATGTTAATCAATTTCATGTCCACGACACCACAAAGGATCAATACTAACAGGCAGTGTAGAAATTTAACAAAAGGAGCAGTACCAGAGTTTCTAAACCAAGACACAATTCAAATGGTCCAAGCTCTCAACATAGGTCAGGTAAACCGAATGAAATCAAAATCACCAATCTCCATCCGGAATTAACGACAGAAGATTTGACAAAGTTGATGGAAACTGTTGGCCCAACAACCAGGGTTGAACTTAAACTGAATACACATGGGAAACCGACGGGTATTGCATTTATTGAATTTGAGTTTGGTAAGGATGCCATGGAGGCAATCAAAAGGTTTGACGGTAGATTGGCCGCTGGTCAACATATCAGTGTGTCAAGTACAATGTCGTTGATGGACAGGATTGGTTTCAATCCAAATCAGAGAAACAAGACTAGGGTTAAAAATAAGAGTATTGGTGGCAGTAATGGTAATAGCAATGGGAAATCAAAGGAAAAAAAACAACCAAAAAGTTTGGATGAGTTGGATAAGGAGTTGTCGTTGTATATGACCGGTGAAGCGGCTGCAGCGAATGCACCTGAGGCTGTGGAAACAACTTCAGTTGTTTCTGAGGTTATTCCTGACGTTGCACCGGCTAAACCTAATGTTGAAGCCGCGATTACAACTGAAGCTACGGCAGTTCCTGAAATTCATGCTGCGGATGTTGAAATGGAGTAAATTGATATACTTAAATTTGTAATTCTAAAATTATTATTTACAGATCAAATATAAAAACTTATAAGCAAAAGTAAAATAGAGAATAGTATAAATTTATATTCAATTTAAAGGATAAATAAATAAATAAATAATTTAGCTAATTAATAAAACATCACAAATGGACAGTTAAGGAAACAATCAACTACTTAAATTAATGGGAAGAAGTACCTAAAGTAACTGAAGCTGGACAACCTAAGTAACCCTTAATTGAACCGTATAAAGCGAATTGTAATGAGGTTAAAGTACCAACCATGACCAGTCTTGTTGGTAAACCAGCGAAAGAACCGACAACACCTAATTGTTTTGCTAATTGAACTAACAAACCAACAGTTGATTGACCTGGAGCCTTCTTAGTCTTGTTAACTTTGGATAATAAGGTATCAGCAGGTTGGGAAACAAAAGCAGCCATACAACCAGCAATGACACCGGCACCTAAGTTGATACCAGTAGTAGCAGCAGCACTTAATTGGTCCTTTGGAGTTGAAACAAAACCGTAAATGGCTTCAGCAGCTCTTTCATAAGTTAAGAACTTTGCAATGTTGTAAGGAATTTGCTTGAATAAGATTGGGGTGAAACCAGCGTAGAAAGAACCAACACCTTCTTCCTTCAAGATTCTTGAGAAACCACCGATTAAACCATTTGCAAAAGTTGGTTGAGAAACTAATCTAATTCTAGTAGCTTCTAAAGGACATAAAGCAATATCAGCAAAGAATTCAGCAATTGCAGCGGAACCAATGTAAACAGCATCCTTGTAGTTAGATGCGGTTTCATAACCTAAGTTATCAATGAAAAGTTTCTTGAATAATTCGTAACCACCGAATTTGAAAGCACCTTGGATTGAGTAACCTAAGACGGTTGGACCGAAACCAGTTAACAAAGCACCTGCACCTTCTTGAGAAATAATCTTCTTGAAGGAACCAAACATACCAGTGTTATAAACAGTTGGTTCTAATTGAATTCTGGTCTTAACAACATCAATTGGAGTCATTGAACCGTGGGTAATACCACAACCAATAGCACCAGCTAAGGCGAATTTGGCATAATCAGTAACAGTGAAAGTTGGGATAACAGGAGCAGAGGACATTGTTTGTACAGTTGATAAGAAGTATCTGGTAAAAGAAAGGACCCAAGGGACAGAAAAGAAGCTCGTGAAGTAAATCAGAAAGAAAAGCAACAAGTGTCCAAAGGAGAAACAATTGCCAGCACTGCTTCTGCAACTAACACAGTTTGAGCGAATATCGAGAATCAACAAATGTGGAAATACAAAAAAAAGAAAAAAAAGAAAAAAAAGAAAAAAAAAAACGGCATTTTAACGATACATTATAGATACTGTTTACGGTATCCAAGCCCACCACAGAAAAGCTATTGTTGCAGCTGTGCTTTCTGCCACATCCGCCGCCGTTGAGTGGTTCTCACAGCGAGTGGTTATCTGCAGTGTACGGTGGCACGCCCTGCCTACCTGTGTCTGTTGCTGCCCTACCGGAAGGGCACATCGACGGGCATGTATCCTGCACCTTGTGCACACGAGGCGTCGCTGCCTGTGATTGGCCGACGCCGTTACGTAATGGAGAGCACCCCCGTGCACCAATCCCGCTGCGCGGCAGCGGTGAGTGTAGCGTTTGTGCAGTGCAGTGCAGTGAAGACAAAAGAAGTGCAGTGTGGAAGGGCACACTGAAGACAGACACCGGTTCGGCCAGGACACTGCGCAATTATACCACACAGGTAAGTGATTGACAAACTCCAAGCTTTGCCTTGCCAACACAGCCCCCACTGCTCAGATCAATACTAACATTTTCATCACATTATCGAAACAGAATGTCAGACGTCGCAACCAAACAAGCTCCAATCTCCTCCACCCCATCTTCCACAATCGTCAGTTCCGCTTGGGATACTGCTTTATCCAATGCCATCGTCAAGACCGGTTTAGGTTTCGGTGGGGGTGTTGTTTTGTCCGTTTTGCTCTTCAAAAGAAGATCCTTTCCTGTCTGGTTAGGTGTGGGTTTTGGTTTAGGTAGATCATACTCTGAAGCTGATTCCGTATTCAGAGAAGCAGGCCTCAGAAAAGTTGACGCATAGTCTTGCGTTTTGTGAATTTATATTTATATACATTTATACATGTTTTATTCTTTAATTGTATTTATTACTCATTTGGAACCACCTTCACACTATCGCTGGGATAAATGTAGACTATAACATGGGACCAGCCTCCGGTTTCCGAATCAAGAAGGGAATAATTCGAATAAAAGAAAAATAAAAACAAGCAAACCCCAAGTCAGCCTCAGACCGGTTTTCACAGAAGTCGCAACGAGTCACAACGAGTCAACTACAAAGCTGCCTCAAGTCAACCGGAGTCGCGCAAAATCTGACTTCCTTCCTCTAAAACCGCACGGCTGGACCTGACTCCGTCCAGAATTCCTGTGACTCCTGCCTCCCTGCATCAGATCCTGCTTTGACATGTTTATTCCCCATATTTTACCCCCAATCTTCACAACTTCCCCTGAACCTCCTTTTCCAGCCCCCATCTCACCCTCCAGTGTTCATGGTTTGACTATTCCACCTCGTGGATGCCTATTATTGACCGTCCTCAACCCTCTTCTGCTCATATCTACCAAACCCTCACCCTATTTTTAGTGTGCGGCACTTTGAGATCCGGAAAGGAAGCGGACCAATAAAATTCACCAAAACAAGAATACCCGGCCCTGTCATGACTAATCATCAGATATGACTATTATCACCACAAACAGCTTGTATTTTCTTTCTTTTCTTCCCGGATTCGGATTCTCCACCTACATTATGTATGGCTAGCCCTTTTCAACGTTCAAATATGATAAAATTTGACCCACTTACCATCGTTTTAGTTTCCCCCCCCCTACTATAGCTACACGGATAATGTTTCCGCTTACCTACGACTTTTTCCGATTTTGTGCTGTTATCATTATTTTTTCATTTTCCGCCAACTTCATTACCTTGCTTATAAATATACCCCGTTTTCCTACTCTGAGCACCCCATTGCACTAATACTTAGGTTAAATTATATTGTTTCCTCTCTCTAACTAACCGTATATTACTAAAACATGGCTACCCCATTCCAAACCCATAATGAATTCAGAAGTGATACTTTCACTGTCCCAACTCAAACAATGTTAGAATCGGTTCTAACTGCTTCCTTGGGTGATTCTGTTTACAAGGAAGATCAAGACTGTCTTGATCTCGAAGCTAAACTTGTGAGACTTAGTGGAAAAGCAGCTGCTCTTTTCTGTTCTTCCGGTACAATGTCAAACCAAATTGCCCTAAGAGCACATTTATTTCAACCTCCTTACAGTATTCTCTGCGATTACAGAGCTCATGTTTACACCCATGAAGCTGGTGGTTTGGCAACTTTATCTCAAGCGATGGTTTCTCCAATTATACCGGCAAATGGTAATTACTTGACCTTGGATGATATTCTAGAAAATTACATCCCAGATGATGGTGATATTCATATGGCCCCAACAAAAGTTATTTCTTTGGAAAATACCTTGCATGGTATAATTACACCGTATGAAGAAATTGAAAAAATTGCACAATTCTGTAAAGAAAATGATTTGAAATTTCATTGTGATGGTGCAAGATTGTGGAACGCTTCTGCAGAGACTGGTGTTTCTATTTATGATTATTGTAAACTGTTTGATTCAGTTTCACTTTGTTTATCAAAATCTTTAGGTGCTCCATTCGGTTCAATTTTAGTTGGTGAAAAAAAATTCATTGAAAAATGTAACCATTTCAAAAAACAAAATGGTGGTGGTATACGGCAAGCTGGTATGCTTGCAAAGATGGCTTCAATTGCAATCGACGATAACTTTAGCAAAATTAAAAAATCTCATGAATTTGCTAAAGATTTCGGTAGCTTTTGTATGGAAAACAACATTCCATTAGAATCTCCAGTCGATACAAGTTTTGTATTTTTGGATTCTAAAAAGGTTAAGATCAATCCACACGTTTACGAAGAAATTTCTAAAAAATATAACGTCAAAACTATGGGAAATAGAATTGCTTTCCATTATCAAAACTCTATTGAATCAATTAATAATTTGAAATTGGCGTTATTAGAAGCATATCAGTATTCCATTGTGCATCCATATAATACCAAGGGTGCTGCAAAACTGTACCGCTCATCTTCAACTTCATCGGCAAATACATTAGTGGACTCTACTCCTATTTCTAAAATATAAAGGCGTCTTGCCAAATTTCAGACACCACTTTACTAAGCATTATCTTTTTATAAAACTATATAAAAACTGCGCAATATAGATCTTATTCTAAAGCATCTGGATGTTTAGAAAAAAACCTCTCGCTACTAACTCAAATTTTTCAATGCTGTTAAACTTCTGGCACACACCTATTTGACTATTGTCCTTGTTTACTCCCTCTAACCAAGTTCACAATGCTGATCATCCTGTTCTTGGCATTGGGGGGACTTCTCTGGCTGGCACACAGATTTTCTCTTCTTTTGTCTTTACCTATTGACACGTCAGTGAAAAGCTTGTCAATCCCAATACCTAAAATACCACTAATTTCAGTCGATAAAGTTACCGACACTTCCTTAGTTTTACACTGGAGTGATGTTTCAAAAACAAGCGATGACACTAACTCAGGGAAAAATGACAAGAAAGATTTCAAGGATATTAAAGAACAAGATTCTTGTTTTCCACCAAACTCAAATCTGATCTCTCATTATATACTTTATATGAATGGCATTGAAACAGTCACTATAAATGGGAATCAACAAAAATGTATATTAGAAAACCTACAACCTGGTAGTAATTATCAAATTGACTTAGTTGCCTTCAATTTAGCTAATTTCAGATCACGGAGCTCACCAATTTTTGTAAAAACCTCAGCAAAACCGATTAAGGATTCAAATATGCAAAGTTTAGAAAATCCAGATAACGTTATTAAATGTTTACTACATGAGCAAGAAAGGGCATCATTGACTAAGAATGACTTATTTAAGGGAAATAGTGCCAACACAACTAATAGATCAAGGAGCGGCACCATTGAAGGTCATCAATCACACCAAGTCATTCATCAGTTATCACATCACAATAATGAGATTAGTGATTCTACAAAGGCAAAACATCCACATTTAATTGATGATATTAACGAATTAAAGTGGATTTTAGAAAGTGGATTAGAGGAAGTACAATCACTTATGAAGTCATACAGGGAAGCAGAAATCGAATTTGAAGAAGAAGAAATGAATTTAATTTCAGCACGTAATGAAGCAAAAGAAAGGAGAAAGTATGAAGACAGTAATAGAATCAATTTACGTCAAGAAATCAAATTATTAGAAGAACAACGTGTCAAAGGTACAAGTAGAATCTCAGCTGACGAAAAGAAAATTAAAGAAAGGATGAAAAAAATTGAAAACTATAATTCACAAATTTTTAAGTGGGAAAAAGAAGTTGAGCAGATGCAGAAAGAAAAGGATTTTATTTTAAAGGAAAACCCAGAAACTCTAAGTAAACTAAAGGATGATATAGTCAATCTAAATAAAGAAATTTTTTCAACACAAACTGAGGTTCATGAAGCTGAAGATGACTTGAGAGATAAAATTACAGAACGAAAAGCACTGGAATCTAAAAAGACACAAGTATATCAGTTGTTTGAAGATATTAACAAAAATATCAATGACTCAACAGGTCTACTGAGTAAAAATGGAGTAGAAAGCTTGAATCGTTTATTCGAGATTAAACCTGAATGGCAAAATGAACTATACGAAGAAATCATGGCAATTGATGAAAAGGCAGAGTCTGATTGGAAAGCTTTGCAACAAAAAGAATGGTTAAACTTCAATAATATGAAAAATGAAATTGATGAACAGAAAAAGCTATCTAACTCAAATCTTATATCCTCAATGTTATCTAATGGTGGTTCAGTTTCAGAAACTGCTACTACAACCGCCACAAATACTACCAATGCGCATGGTTATTTTTACAATTCGTTACCTTCATCGAGTGGTACCTCAATGTCAGTTAATGGATTCAATAACCAGTCATTCAGCGGTAAATCCTTAAGCGGTGTGATACGTCCAAGAATAAGCAAAAGTGGATCCTTCCATGGTTCAGATATAGTTTCTGATAACCCAATGTCACAACAAGATTCTGGTACAAATACAAACACTTTCAATTCTACAAACAATTCAAATATTTGGCCATTGAATATGGCATTAGACCCAAATGCTGCAATGCTTTTACCACAAAATCTGATTGATGGAGAAGATCTTGATCAACTGTTCGAACCACAACAATCTAGAACTCAAAATACCCAGCAAACTGCACCTCCAGCAACTGCAAGTTCAGTATCTCCCAACATTTCCCAAATCAATGGCTTTGATGTTTATTCAAATAATGGTATTAGCGGATTGGTACTAAATTCAACCCCACAAAATAATAGGGTTACCTCGTTAAGTGCCTTAGCTAGTGGTAATAGTCAAAGTAGTGTAATGGGAGGCGGTAATACAAATGGTGCAAATCAACTGAATGCAATTGGGTCTCCACAATCGCTCAATGCCAATTTGTCACCAGACAATGGACTTTCAGGTAGTTTATTGGATTTAGGTCATGCAGCAACAACATCACCATTTAATTCAAATACACCAATTACTTTAAGCGCTAATGGGTCTGAACTAGACTCTAACAATGTATTGTTTAATCAGAATTCGATGTTGTTACTTTCCAATCTTGGCGACCCGAACAATCATTACTCAAAAATTTTTGGTTCTTTAAATAGCAATCCAAACACTCATATTGATTCAAATCTAAGCGATAATACAAATACTAAGAATTTAGATTTTACAGTGTCAAGAGTTAGAAGTACGAGTTTTGGTTCAAGCATTTGGAGCAATGGTAACAGCGTAAATGTACCAGCCGGTAAAGGAAGCTGGAGATCAAATAATAATAATAATGTTGGTAATGGTAATAATGGCAATAATGGATTTTCGTTTCTAGGTGCACCTATTTGTATGACATCGGCGTCCCCTAACGATTCGGCGCAATCTGATACTGGATATACAGGCCATAGCCTACTCTCATCGTTAGAAAATGATAAAGCATCGCCAGATATTACAAACGCTGACACAACCACTTCAAATAGTGATCCAAACAAATCGCCATCATTTTTAAAATCAATGATTGGAAAGTTAGGATCGAGTCCTACGAAGACTCTCTCAAATAGAACTATGGAGAATGACAATGACTCTAAGGCTGGGGACAGTGTCGAAGATCACTTACTCAAAGGTACAACTAGTTTTCCATCCAATAATAACGTTCATACTCATAGCCATAATCACAATAAAACTTCAAGTTTTGGATCTTCAAGGTTTTTCAAACTTCCACGTAAAAACTCAACATCTCAACATTCAGCAATCACGAATGGTTCAAATGATGGTAGTTTTGGAAGTAATTCTATAATTGATGAGAGTGCAAATATTGCAGGAAATGGTGTCACCGGTGGTAGCAATAGTAATAGTGGCACTAATGGAAGTAGTGGCGGTAATGTTTTTATGGGACGTAAATTGAGCTTTGCATTTAAAAGAGATAAAGAGCGTGATAGTTAAAGTAAAATTATTTACTTAAAATTATATAATTTATCATGGTGTGAAATCAAACCAACAGCATCTCTCAATTGAGATTTATAGTCTTCATCACGTAAAAAAATAGCATACCCCTTTAGATATTCAATACATTGATTTTTATCTAACTTATCAATGTCTTCAACGCATGCGATTAAGGGAAGATTATGCGAAGCTGGAGATGAGCCATCAATGAAATTTATCGGTGACACTGGTTTGTTCTCATAGCATTTGAGTTTATTTTCTGCAACTGACTTTTCGTAAATACAGAAGCCTATTTTTTGGACCAGGTCCAAGTCGTTGTTGTGTACCGTTTCATTTACCAGACTTGCAATTTTTTTTATTTTGGACTTGAACGATTTGCATTTACTCTCCAAGGATGTGATTTTTGATTCCAAATCTGTTATTTTTTCAAACTGATTGAAGTCTGTCTCGATATTAACCTTATATTTTTCCAATGATGTGATGTTGGTCATTGACCTAATCATATGCGCATGTTCTTCCTCCTGCAGTAACTTTTCTAAGTTTCTCCGTTTTTTTAGCAATGCTGCATCTTTTTCTAAGATTTTCAGTTGGATACAATGTCTGTATTCGTAAAAGGCTTCGGGGGTTACTACAGTAGGAATTTCTACACCATAAAGGTTTTTAGGGATGTTTGGCATGGTTTGGTGAATGGACAAAAAAAGTGAAACAAAACATAAAAAAACGGGGAAATTAATCTTCTCCGCTAAATTTTGGATCCCCCTTTTGTTATAAAAAGAATATCCCTTTCTTGTATCTTTTTTTTTTGTAAAATGAAAATTAATTAATGCTACTTTTCGAAATCTATAATGTACAAGAGAAAATATACCTATTATATTACTCTGACCAGTCGACGATAATCGGTCTAGCAAGTTTGAAAGGATCAGAATTCTTTAAAACTCTTGATTTTTCCCTCTCCCACTCAGCACCAATAATTTCAAAACCTGCTTTGAAATTTTTCTCGTAAATTGCCCTAATTTCACCTTCTTTTGATCTACGTATTTCCTCTTGAGCCATCCATTCCATGTGTTTCAAATCATCATCTGAAGGTTCATAAATATGCCAGATGACATAATGAGGTAATCCAATTACTTGATAACCCATTTTCCTGCACATTTTACCAAATCCTTCGGTCTCTGCATGTTTTAGAAACGAGAAAGCGGGGAAATGAGCCCCATGTCGGAAAACTGATGCTTTGGCTAAGATTGCAACCCCACCTATACCATCCAACTGAAATTCGGTCTGCGGATTACCGTAAGGGTCTCTTAAATATGCAAGGTGGGGTCTCCATGTCGCATATTCGGGGTAACCTTCCACTATGACTGCATCTTCGGGTAGCATTTCAGCCAACAGTAAACCACCATCACTTTCTTGCCATGAATTTAAATCGTAAGGTTGTTGACCGCCCAACCAATCGGGTAAAGGTCTCCAAACATTTGGGACAATTATATCCTTATTATGAGACATTAAATCCTCTAATATTGTTGGTGGCATAGTTTCGACATCGACATCTCGCCAATGAACCCAAGAATGATAAGGCTTGAGTGCAACTGAAGTTAGCCAGTTTCTAGCTTTGGCCATATTCTTACGACGTGGACCTTGCGCTAGAAAACCATGCCTGTCACTAAAACCCTGACCAATCAACTGACCAAAGTCTTTTTCAAAAATTTCTATTTCACCGAATGGCATTTGAGAATCTTCACTTTGTTGAATTGCAGTCAAGGAAGAATTTAAAAGTTCCAGTGTGTTATCTTTTGAATCTGAGACCAAGAAAGCTAAATCGATTAGATGATGTGGATATGTCATGTTCTGCATATGATTAAAAAACATTGGTAGGTGATCGGCGGCATCTCTTAGAGGAACTAAAAATAGGACACGTTCATTATTTTGCCAACCATCGGCAGTTGCAGGTACGTCAGCCTTCAGATCAATGTATGAGACTTGGGTGTCGTCATGAGAAAAGAGCGGTCGATAAAGTCTTTCGTTTGTGGAATTTTTTATGTGTAAATGAAATTTCAAGTCGTTTCTCCACGTATATAGCAGGTATGTGCAAGTAAGGAATGCACACAGTAACGAAAGAACCGATTTCGTTGAGAAGTTTTGTATTGTGGTGCTGAAAAAAAAAACACAATTTCAAGTAGTTACAGGTATTGTTAGTTGATTCGTTCGATTAAGAGGATGGCAAAAAAAAATTAGGTCACTTACCCTTTGGGAGGCATATTTGTTGGTAACGAAGGACAATTAGAGAGAGAGGGCAGAAGATTCGGCCAGGAAAAAGGGGGAAAATCATATGCAATCGAAAGAAAACCAAAAATACAAATAAGGAGTGAGCGAAGGAGTAGGTGATGACGGATGATATATAAATAGTAGTACTAGTTACAGAAATCAAGAAAGCCGAACAGCTTTTGATGATTTGGCAATAGGAGGGGGAGGTTTTTTTGTTGAAAGGTGGGTGGTGTTAATTGCAGATGGGGGTTTAGAGAAGATGGCAGTGGGCAGGCGCCTTTTAGGGCCCTTTGCTCGACGTTTGTTGGGGTGGGTGAGCGGTTTTGCAGATTGAGCATGGGTCACAAGATATGAGTTGTCTACTGTGTGTGGTTTTCTGGGTACAGCAGAGACGGGGTGTGTGGACAGGACTGCAGAATTGAGTGAGTTGATCCTGTGAGGTTGGGAAATACCGGGGAGAGGAACCATTGTAACCATTTGTAAACGTTTCTGCATTGTTTCCTTGAGGAAATCAGGGGTATTGTCCGTATTTGCGGCAGTGCCTGTGGTTGTGGTTGCGGATTGTTTTAGTGTTGGTTTTGGTTTTAGTGGTGGAGGCGGTGGTGTCTTGGATAGTTTCTTTTCAAGTGGTGTTTCTGCCGATTTGAGACGTGCGTCTATGAGCAAGTCTGAGCGACGGTGTGGTTTCATCAAGTCACCAAAGGTGAGAGGCTTTGGTTCTTTTTTGCTCTGTTTCCGGACAGAGTAGTGTGAATCCAGCGATATTTCAGCCACCAGTTTATCCAGGGAGGGTTGTTGTGGTTGTGGAGCTGGGGACGAGTCTGCGTCATGTCTTGGTTTCAAGCAAGCGATCTGGATTGAACCCTCCAAATGTATGGACGAGAGGCTAGGTTTTTTCCTGGGCACCAGCGGTGGCAGTTTTTTGTTTTCTGGGACTGTCATATGTGTGCATATATGTAAAGGAATAAATGAATACATACATACATACATACATCGATATTGGAGAATCTGGAAAGCTCATCAGGAGAAGTGAGAATTCGCTAAAAAAACGCTGCAGGGAAAAGTGGCAACGTCTGCGTTCCAGAGAGATTTTGCCAGCAACAGGACATGGCATTGTACAGCACGGGGGGTGTGACTGGACAGAGAGATAGATACATATATATATAAAAATACATGCTAGACTTGGACAGGATTCTGGCGGACGTGCTGGAGTGCCGGACGGTACCCGAGCGGGAGATCCAGGAGATGTGTGTGCTTGGCCAGGAGATGTTGATGCAGGAGGCAAACATCCAGGTAATTGAGGCGCCGGTGATCATCTGTGGCGACATCCATGGACAGTTGCACGATTTGATTACGTTGTTCAACATCGGGAAGCCGCCACCAGAAGGCAAGTACTTGTTTCTGGGGGACTTTGTCGATCGGGGGTTCTACTCGTTGGAGACGTTTTTGCTGCTGCTCGTGTACAAGTTGAAGTATCCCAACAAGGTGTATTTGCTGCGAGGGAACCACGAGTCGAGGCAGATCACGTCGGTGTACGGGTTTTACGACGAATGTCTACGTAAGTACCAGAGCGCGAACGTGTGGCGGTACTGCTGCGAGCTGTTTGACTACTTGTGTTTGGGGGCGTATGTGGTTGGCACGGGTGGCGGGGCGGGGGGGATTTTCTGTGTGCACGGGGGTCTCAGCCCGAGCGTGGAGAGGCTTGACGAGCTTCGGCTGCTTGACCGCAAGCAGGAAGTGCCACATGAGGGCGCCATGTGTGACCTGCTGTGGTCGGACCCAGAGAAGGACGTGGAGGGGTGGGCGCTGTCGCCGCGCGGGGCCGGGTATCTTTTTGGCGGGGCGGAGACGGGGAAGTTTTTGCACGTGAACGGACTTTCGCTGGTGGCGCGGGCGCATCAGTTGGTGATGGAGGGCTACCGCGAGCTGTTTGAGGGCGGGCTGGTGACGGTGTGGTCGGCGCCCAACTACTGCTACCGGTGCGGCAACGTGGCGGCGGTGTTGCGGGTGGACGGGGCGTTGGGGCGGGAGTACACGACGTTCGAGGGAGCCGGCGTGGGTGCTGGGGGCGTCGGCGCGGGCGTGGGCGCGGGCGTGGGCGCGGGCGCAATCCCCAGCAAGGAGCCGGTGGTGGAGTACTTTCTCTGAGCGCGTCGCTCGACGGCGGAGGTATGCAGGGATGTGCGAGGTGCACGGGGTGTGCGCGAAAGGGGGCAATTGCCGGAAAAACTTCGCTGCGGCGGTGCACGCAGCGCCGTTTCATCTTGTTTGGGGGTGTTTTCTCTGTTTTGGTGCCTGGTTTCGCGGATGCCGTGGTTGCTGTTGTTGTTTCGTGTGTCTCTCGGCATCATCCTTTTGTGTCCTTGTTTTTTTTTTTCTGTACGACCTTTCCTTCCTTCCTTCTTCTCCTTGTCTACCAAGCATGAGCTCCACCGCTACCTCGACTTCCACACAGGATGTCCTTACCGCCATCATTGCTAACGGTGTCATTTGTGCCGTCTTTGTGGTCGGTTTCTTCGCTCTGCGTCTCAAGTTTTTTAGAATCTACGAACCAAAGTCAAAATGCAACATCTTGCCAGAGGACCAACGTCCTGATGTGCTACCACTTTCGCCAATTCTATGGTTCAAAGAAATGATTTGGAAAGACCCTTCTTTTATTATTAAATATAGTGGTATTGATGGTTATTTGTTTATCAGATATATATTTTTGATTGCCACTTATGGGTTTGGTGGTATTTTTCTTTGGATCATTCTATTCCCTGTTAACGCAACCAATGGTAAAGGTGAAACGGGTTTGAACCAGTTGGGTATTTCAAATGTCGGATCTGTCGGTAGATATTATGCACATGTTTTCATGTCTTGGATCTATTTTGGTTGTATCATGTTCTCAATCTATAGAGAACTACATTTTTTCACAAATCTTAGAAATTTGGTTTTATCGACTCCTTATTATTCCAAAAAATTGTCTTCCAGGGTTGTCGTTTTTCAAACTATACCAGATCAGTACCTTGATGAAACCGAATTTTATAAGCTATTTGGTGGTGTACGTAAAATTTGGGTTGCTAAAGTTTCCAAAAAGTTAACTTCGAAAGTTGCAGAAAGGCAAAATCTATGTTCAAAATTAGAAATCGAACTGAATAAATTGCTGAAAAAGTCTGTTAACATGAAATTGAAATCCGATAAAAAAGGTGAAAAAATCGAACCTGAAAATGAATTGGTTTGTTATATACCTCAGAAGAAAATGCCAACAATTAGATTGAAAAAATTTATTGGTAAAAAAGTTGATTTAATTGATTATTGTAAAGAAAAAATTCCTAAACTTAATCAAGAAATTAAAGAATTACAAAAAATCGATATATCTGGCAAATCTAAAATTAAACCACTTAATTCAATTACTGTTGAATTTGAAAATCAATATTATGCACAACTGGCTTATCAGGTAATGATTCACGATCAACCTTTACATTTCCAACCAAAACATATTGGAGTTGAACCACAGGATATATTTTGGCCAAATATGAGAATTTTTTGGTGGGAACAATTAGCTAGATTATCAGGTTCAATTGCTTTGATTGTATTTGTTATTATAATTTGGGCAATTCCTGTTGCATTTGTTGGTTTTATTTCAAATATAACTTATTTAACAAATAAAATGCCATGGTTGAATTTCATTTATCGTTTACCTGATGAATTATTAGGTTTAATTACTTCTTTATTACCAACTGTTTTGTTGGCAATCTTGATGATGTTATTACCAATTTTCATTAGATCAATGGCAAAATTATCGGGTTGTTTAACAGCTCAATCAATTGAATATTTCACACAAAATGCATATTTTGCATTTCAAGTTGTTCAAACATTTTTAGTTGTTACAATTGCATCATCAGTTTCGTCGGTTGTAACACAAATTATTGAAAATCCAACCAGTGTGATGACACTATTATCAGCTAATTTACCAAAATCTTCAAATTTTTTTGTTTCTTATATGATTTTAAATGGATTTTCTATTTCCGGTGGTTCATTATTTCAAATTGTTCCATTGATATTATTTTACGTACTAAGTTATGTACTTGATAATTCAGTACGTAAAAAATATCAAAGATTTACATCATTAACAGAATATGCATGGGGTACAATTTATCCACTTTATTCAGCCTTGGCAGTTATTTCAATAACCTACTCGATTATTTCACCGATAATCTCACTCTTTACATTTGTTTCATTTTTAATGTTATACTTAACCTATATGAACAATATCAACTATATTAACTTACAAGTAACAGATTCAATCGGTAGAAATTATCCAAGGGCTTTATTTCATTTGATGGTTGGCATTTATCTAGGTGAAGTTTGTTTGTTGGGATTATTTGCTGTCTCTAAAAGTTGGGGTTGTATTGTACTTGAAGCAGTATTTATTGGTGCAACTGTTTTATTCCATATTCAGATGAATATTGCATTTGATAAATTAATGTTAGTTTTACCAAATACTTGTATGAGACCATTGGATGGTGAAAGTGAAACATTATCATGGAAAAATCCAAAATACATCAAAGAACGTAATTTACAATATTGGATTAATAAACAAGAACAGGAAGAAAATGCCTTTAATGATGATGAAAATTTTACGAAAGATAATAAATCACCATTTATGAATGAAGAAGAAGAAGAAATGGATAGTAATCAAAGTGATATTGAAAAACTGATAAATGAACCTTTATTAATTGAAGGTGATAGGACAGAATTAAGTAAACCTAATTTTTTTTGGAGATATTTACAACCTTGGAAATATTTAACATATCATGATCTAAAGGAATACATACCAGATTCTTATTGGGAATATGTCGAAGATACCGCCAATCATGAACATGATTATGATTGTCCGGATTTATCAGCCCAATGTCCAACGGTGTGGATTCCTCGGGACCCAATGGGGCTGAGTGCTGCAAAGATACAGGAATTCAAGGGTATTGTTCCAATGAGTGACGAAAACGCCGAATTTACAATGAAGGGTGCGATTGCATACACGGGGCCACCGCCTGTACTAGATTTGGAGGATACTAAAGGTGTCAATAAAAATGATGGCGATGACACAGTCATCAAGGAACATTTTGAGTCTGTTTAGTTAGTTTGTTTATGTGCAGAGTTTTCTAGTAGTTTAATTGGATAAATGGATAAGTGTGTAGGACCGCGGACCCCGCTGCTCGTAGCGGGGTTTGAGTGGCGACCCGACGATGAGCCTAGACTGCGACGCCGCACGCAGCTCCATGCAGCTCCATGCAGCTCCATGCAGTGTTATGCAGTGTTATGCAGTGCTGTGCAGATCCATGCATCAACAACAATGCACATCGGCGCATCGTAAGAACGCTGGCTTCGGTCTCGATTGTTTTGTGTTGCCGAAAGCAGCCTTCGCTGTTGCTGTTTTCAGATGCTCTGGGCATTGTTTGGGGTAGCAGCTGTTCTGTTTTTGTGTTGTCTGTTCTTCTTTCATTTCAGTTTCTGGTGCTATCGCTTCAAGTACCCACTTTTTCCCACTTTGCTTCGGCAGCTGCTCTGCAACTGTAACATCTTGATGTGACTTTACTACTTTTACCACCTTTTCTGCTCTTCTTGTATGCTTTCTCTTGTGCTTTTTCAGTTTTTTACTCTTGTGTTTTTTTTTCATCATCTTACGGCAGCATGGACGCAGAACAACAACTGGGCTACTCCCCAGCAGTGGGAACATCTACCGACTACAAAGAATCTAAAAACGGTAAATTCAATTTCACCTTTAAATTACAAGGTTCCCTCAAGGACCTCATTATTGTTCTTTCCGGCGAATTCATTGGTACCTTTGTCTTTCTTTGGTCGGCTTACATGATTGCCAATGCTGCTAACAACGACACTTTCTATCCAACAGACTCCTCCAATCCTGCTAAAATCATTATGATAGCTTTTGGTTTCGGTTTCGGTGTCATGATTGGTATCTTATTAACAGCCAAAGTGTCAGGTGGCAATTTAAACCCTGCCGTTACTCTATCGTTTGTTCTTGCCAGAGCTGTTGACCCAATCAAAGGTTTTTGTATGATGGTTACTCAATTAATCGCAGGTATGGCTGCAGGTGGTGCCGCAAGCGCAATGACTCCAGGCCCGGTCTTATTTGCAAACGCTTTGGGCGGTGGCTGTTCAAGAGGTAGAGGTTTGATGATTGAAGCTTTTGGTACTTGTATATTATGCATTACCGTTTTGATGACCGTTGTTGAAAAATCTTCTTTCAACGATTTTGCTCCTGTTTGTATAGGTTTATCCTTATTCCTTGGTCATTTGATTTGCATTTACTATACCGGAGCAGGTTTGAACCCTGCTAGAACTTTAGGTGCAGCAGTCGCTGATCGTTCCTTCCCTACATATCACTGGATTTATTGGATTGGTCCACTAATTGGTTCTTTAATTGCATCAGGTATCTGGTATTTCTGGACCCTTTTGGATTATCAATCTGTTACCGCCAAAGAAGACAAACTGGACTAACCGCTGGTTTTGGTTTTGTGCGCAACGCATAACCCATCATGCTTAGTATCAATTTAGATCTTCGACCATGGCAGAAGTTGCAATATTAAACATCATAAGTTATACCACGTGATATTCTTTCGCCTTTTCAAGGCGCCAGCTCAACAATCTAACCATTTTATATGAATTAATAGTTGACTATATAACAACCTAATAACTTAATAACCTACTAATCTGGTACTTTTAATAACCCAACACAGTAATTCCAATATCTGAGGCAGTTACATCGATGTGCGCATACTGCAAATGTTGGCTGCAAAATAGCTCTTTTATCTACCCGACTCAAACAGAAACCCGAAATCGCTATATACCGCATCCGCAATACTCAGTTACAGATATAACAACACTCAAATCTAGCCAATAGGGTCGTCTTTACAAAAAGTTGTTTCTGCGGGAAACCAAACTTGGCATGAAATTTTTTACTCCCAGTATGTATATATATATATATATATATATATAATTATGTAAAAGCCATGTCAGGTTCGGTAGCACTACGGCGTTTAGATCACAGTTCCTATTGTGTGTTCTTTTTTTTTGCTTTTGAATTTGTTGGTTTTTTTTTGACAGCCTTTACTCTGACAGGAATAAAACTGAGACATGGATTTAGAGAATTCCAGACGTTCTCCGGTTACATGTGATTGAGACAAGATCACAATATCCTTTGGTCGCTAAAGCGTGACTGACAATTGTATTTCAACCGCAGAGTCGAAATTTGTACGCAGAGCGAAATCAAGGCATTCTAAACATACACGCAGAAAGGATAATGCAGTAGGCTGCTGGTCCAATGAAGCTAGGCAGCATCCACACCACTACATTCATTTCAGGAATACGTCGTCTTGATGAGTCTGTTCATGGTGGCGAGGGGTTCAAATGTGGGCTTTACGATATAAGTGCAAGTATCGGAACAGCGGGAATTGGCGTCCACGAACTCGTGTTTGCCATAATTGGTTCCTGCGTACGGCAATCGAAAAGGGTCTTGTACATTCAATCGTTTAACAAAGTCCCCTGGTTTAAGTACTCCTGTTTGGATGCTGAACTTGTTGATTGTATCGATGTGGAAAGTTGGGTCGACTTGATTGTTATGTTCAATTTGGGCAATTTGGACCCGTACAGCCTAATCATCATCGATTCCTTCCCTAATCTATATTCACGCACATTGAAGACGATAGGGAGACTAAGCGGAGGGAATAACGATCCAATTATAAAGTTTTACCAGTCCATACGAAAGTTGTTCCATTTAATGCAGGCAGCGTGCACAAAGGACATCAATATTCCAAAAACAATATTCACAGTTGGATCCATGGAGATTTTTAACCAAAAAGTCCAAATTGAACAATCTGTCTCAGATTCTGACTCCGGATCTGATCATGACAACGACAAGAAAAAATTCATAAACCAGCAAATTCTCGTTCCTACCATATCACTCAAATCAGATATAAACCTATATTACAAGTCTCGAATAATCATATACAGAGACTGGGTTGAAGATGGTGATGTATTAACGTCCGGGCTAAACCGTAGCCTTGTTGATTCGATAGGTATGCTCAGTGCTGGCAAACTAAAATGTATACCACATTTTCTATGCTTAGATTCAAACCCCGTCGATAGAGGTACGATGGGCACAACAAATACCACGACAACGGGTTACTTTCTGGTAGATAACAAGTTCAATATCATAGATATACAGTCTCCTGATATAGATGTAGATGTAGAGATACCTGATTCGCAGGACTATTGAATTTTGCATACATATTAACACACACACATAATCCACTCACACGTAGTATTTTCGACTTGGGCGTGTTTATTTGTTTGTTTACATTTACGTTCTACAATTATTCGGTTTGACGGTCATGTTGCACCTAGACAAAGATCACGGTCTACTTTACATTTCACCACGAAAAATCGACTTCTTTGATTTTACTGTTACTGTAGGCAATATTATACAAACAGAGTATCATCAGTCAGATGATAAATTTATACGTGATTTGCAATTACTTACTGATTTAAGAAATGATTGTGTCTCTTCTGATGTTAATCTTGAAACGATAATCAAATTGAAAAAATACTTGTCTCTATTGAACCCCCTGATCAGTATTACTCCTGAATGGTGTTCAAATGAAAAAACACTCATGTTTTATGAACTTGCATCATGCTATTCCAGGATGGCATTAAATGAATTCAAGGATGACAAATTAATCAAATCCGGGGTTTATTACCAATACTGTGCTGGATGTCTTGAGATAGTCGATGATAGTCATATGATGAACTTAATGTTGGCTCAAGCTCAGGAGATTTATCTGCGAAAAGCCCAAAATGATTTTTTAAAAGACTCAGTTCTCTTGAAATTATCTGCACAGATTTCAGATTTTTATCAGAATGTCGTTGTTTCAGATGAATTTGAATTTGCTGATTATTTCAAGCTTAAACATACATATTTTAAATGCTCTGCGTATCAAATATATTCAAAGTATTGTCATTTAAAGGGTAAATATGGTGAAGAATTAGCATATCTCGAAGAATGCATTCGACTCCTTACCAGAATATCAAACATTGCCAATCCAACGTATTGTAAAATTTTACAAGATATTGAAAACATAAGAGTAAAAGTTTTAGCTGATTTACAAATTTTAAATCATGAAAACAATATGTTACATTTACAAAACATTCCCAAATTCAGTAAGCTGAAAGTACTACCTAGAGCTGTACTTGTAAAACCTTTGAAACCTGATTTTGAGGAAGAAAGTATTTTAGTAGATTTGATTCCAATAGACGTTATTAACGAAATATTAGAATGCGAAAACAAGTTTCATGAGTTTATCAAAAACGAAATAATAATTCCAATTGAAAGACTCAATGCAGACTCAATGCGAATACAACCAACCGAGCTTCCATCATTACCACTAACTATCATCCAATCAAGAGATAAACTTTTACAGAATGGGAATGTGGAAAGGATCGTTCAATTGTCGTGTAAATTAAGTGAGCTGAAATTGCATTGTCGGTTGAATCTAGACAATGTTTGGGAAAATTTACAGAAACAATTAATCAAAGAGGAAGCATGGATCAAACATCGAGGATATGCTAACTTTAATTTACCATTGATTGAAAATGACGGTGCTGGTTCGGTATTAATCAAATCTTTCAAGATTTATGAAAATTACATGAGACAGAGTGAGGATAGTGATAAAACAATTTACCAACAGATCCAAGAGTTAAGCCCGTTTTTAAAAATCTATCAGGATTTAATCACACTTGAGAACTATGTCCCTATAGATACAGAGACTCCACAACTCTTTGCTTGTAAGGTAAATTTAAACGAATTATTGCTCAAGTTCAGAAACACTGAGAAGGAACGACTAAAATTCATAGAAAATGTTAAATCGAAAGCCGCCTCAATTAATATGATTGAACAATACAAAAAGAATAAAGATGTACGGCGACTTGTAAGGGATAATGTTATGACATTTTCATATCAAGTTGATTTTGTAAAAAGCTCGATTCGATCACAGGAAAAACTACTGGTAGAATACAACAACTGTCAAATAGAGTTTGCAAAGTACAAAGATCGGGTAAAAATTACAGATGAAAGAAGGGAGGCTTTAACTGTATTAGATTCAACTTATAAAGGATTTTTTGAAGTTTTAAATAATCTCAACCAAGGTATTGAGTTTTACAATAATCTATTAGATAATATTAAATTGAAGGATGCACACCTAAACGAGTTTCTAAGGAAACGTTCAGAAAGTATTTGATAGATTAGTAGTGATCCAAATCATCGAAAACATTGAACTTGGTGGCCCATTTTGGATTAACAACCCTTCTTAAATTAGCAGTACCATTATTTTCAATCAATTCGATTTCCGAAGGTTCGAGATCTATAATTTTTATGTTCGAAATGATTCTATTTGGGTTGACAGATTTTGGCAATACTACTGTACCTCTAGCTACGGCCCATGAGATTGCAATACATGCTGGAGAAACTTCATATTTTTCACCCAAATTCTTCAAAACTGAATCTTCCAAAACAGGGGCACCGTTTGAGCCCAGTGGGGAGTAGCATTCACAAACAATTCCTTTATCTTTGCAGTAATTGATTAGGTCAACTTGTGGTAAGTATGGATGTAACTCAATCTGGTTACATGCAGGAACAATTGTAACTTCTGGGTCTGATAGCAGCTTTTCAAGTTTAGGAATATTATAATTTGAAACACCAATTGCCTTCGTTAGTCCGGTATCCACCAACTTTTGCATACCTTTATAAGTATCCAAATAGTTCCACTCCTCAAATGGCAGTACTTTTCTGTTACCTTCTGCATCTTCGGGCATTAATTCACCGCCCGGTGGAATAGCAACTGGCCAGTGAGTCAAGTATAGATCAATATAATCCAATTGTAGTCTTTCTAAGGAGTCCTTCAATGCCTTTGCTGGATCCTGGCATTCTGAACACCATAGTTTGGTAGTAATGAAAAGTTTCTCTCTTGGAGTATTTGTTTCCTTGAGATAGTCGTTAATTGCTTTACCTACTGCAGCTTCATTTCCATACACTCTAGCCGTGTCAATATGAGTGTAGCCATTTTTCAACGCGGCCATAACGGCTGCATGACACTCCTCATCGGTAGATCTCCAAGTTCCCAATCCTACAGATGGAATGGATGCGCCTGTGTTTAACTTTTCTGTCTTTGTGGAACTATACCAACTGCTGATGTTAGTACGCTAGAACCAATCGGGGTATTATTGGATTTCTTCATTCCATGATGTTGATGGAACCAATTTTTTTCAAAGACATACGTTGTAGGTGTTGACATAATTACAATAGTCTCTTTGTTTGATTGACAAAAAAGTGTCCAGCTGCAACGAGTTTCCACAATTCTGCGATGCTGCTTCTTATAGTGGTTTGATTGATTAGTAAGATAAGATGTGCAATTGGGTCGCTTCCCGCGGTTTGGGAAATTTCCGACACTGCGGAGCTGCTGCTCGGTTTGCGCAAAGGGTCCGCCCGAAAGTGGGCTGGGCCCACACGGGGCCTGCACGGTGAGCCAGGAGAAGCAGCAGCAAAACACTCCAGGGATACCGTCAACAGAAGCAAGCAGTGCATCCGGGGGATCAATTGTGTGGTTGGTGGCCCAGTCAGGTCTGAGTTGCAGAAAACTGATCCAGCACACCGCTGGTGCATCAACTGGTGTTGGTGCAAAACTGTGTACACATGGCGCCATGTTTGGAAACATGTGGGTCAGTTTCGACTCATCTGTTTTGGGTTTCCAGGTGTCGGAGAAAGAGTTCTGTCGCCGTCTTTTGTCGTTTCACTTCGTAGGTGGAACTTCGATGCATGTAGTGTTGCCATGTTGACGAGACTTATGTTAGGCAACGCGGTTGTCTTTTCGGGGTGGATTGCTTGGAAGATAGCGTACGGAAGGCTTGCTCTGTGGATGTCAAGGACTGTAGAAACATCGTCATCGGTACCGGTTGTGTTTTAAGAAGTCTTTCTGCTGTGCACAACAGATGCCGCAAGGATGGGTCACTAGAAATCATCTTCAAAGTTATCGACACTTTACTTCGGCCGTGGTCCTCGGAGTTTTACAAATGGTAATTACACGTTTCGGCAACAGGGTGTCAAATGCCACTCTGTTGAAAATGTTCACCTTATTCTTGATATACTGACAACCCCGTACCCCCTACTCTTTCTTTGTCAGATTGATCTGCCAACATCTCGCCGATCTTTGCGTCTGCGGCAGGGAATGGGCTAACTCAAAATTAAAGTAGCATCCCCAAGTAGATGTTTTCAGACACGTTGTTGAAATTGATCTTAGTCCATATATGTCGACATCCAAAGTTCGACACAAAAAGATAATTGTATCGTAATATCTATCTCGTCGTAGTTTCCATTTGCTCAATAGAGCGGTTTGGATACTTGCACTGGTATAGAATTTACACATATATCATTGAGCAGCACAGAAGTGTTAGTATCCCACCATGGTTTCGTGAAATCACAGTGGTAGTTTATTCAGCACACCAGCCCGTTTCAGTAGGCCGACGAACTTCTATAGGCCAATGATCAATGGACAGGTTTTATTCATTGAAATATACGGTCTTGCTGTCATATACCGAGAAAAAAACCATGTTTAAAGTGAGAAAAAAACACTTTAAAAAGTTCAGCCTACGTTTATTGATGGATTACTTCAGTTCTTGTCCAACTCTCCTGCCCTTGTTAAATCTATTGTAATCAACCTCAAATGTGCGTAAATTTCTTCGTGTAAAAGAGTTGGAGTGTGACTGCATCATATCTCAGGAGAGTATTCCTTTTTCACATACGTGTATGCTGCATATATCTTGAAGTGATGATAACTCGTTGCTCATTTTATGCAGGCTCATATTTGGCATAAAAACACCACCATAAATAAAGGACTGTCAAACCATAGTAAAATCCGTAAGAACATTTTCCCAAACAAGAGCAACACTTTTACTCAATTGTTCAGTGCTACAATTATACGCTGTGCAAATATGCTTGAAAAGCGTGTCCGTAAGTAGCTTCATTTCAGGAGATCTGTCCCATTTTTTATAATCTCCAGTATCGTTATATGCATTTAAAAGTGCAGACTTATAGTCATTTAAAGATGAAGACGATTTCTCTCCTGTTTCTGAGTCGGTTTGCTCGCTGAACAATTCATGAATCGATTTTGCAATCTGTAACCTGTTTCTGTCCTTTGATTCATTACTTGATGCGACATTCGAAGAGCTAATGTTAGGAAGGATGTTTGTGTCGTAGAATGAAATAAACTCATCAATTTGTTTGTTGTTCCAACTACACAAATCTTCAAAAGATGAGTTGAAGAAAATTCGTTTCTTCAAATCAATAAAGTTGAATGACGCTTTGCTGTTCTCGACTCTAAAACACCATTGTACGTATTCACTCTTCCCCGTATTCATGAAGTATATTTTACTGAATATAATCAGCAGTGACATTAAGCGTATCTCGGGGTGTACGTATGTTTTTTCTGACATATTTTTAAAAGAAAAATCAATTTTGGTATAATCCACAAAATTTTTGATAATTTTAACAACATTTAGAGGAAGGTACAGATTTAGCACAGTTCGTACCAACAATGGATAATAATTTAGTTTTGAGTCTTTCAAATCTTCTCGAATATATTTAAGGGCAAACTCTTCATTAAGTCTATTTAAATAATTATGCAATGTATGCCCATGGAATGAACCAATTTGCGAAATGGGTATCTGAATTCTGAGTTCTCTAGGCAAACAATATTCAGATCTTTGCAAATTAAAGTTTTTATCAAATGTCAATGTTATATAATCACACAAGTAACAGGGTATATTCATTTGAATGATGGCTAAGTAATTTATCATACTAATGTAACCAATATTGTATCTTTTGGATTTTGTACCTAATTGTCGATGCAATGATTCATTCAGCAGTTTGCACCAAAGTATCTTGACAATTGCTACGTAATATTTTGCTTGTGATTTTGATAATTTCAATCTTTTTATTATAAATTTCGTGTTCTTGGCAATTATAATTTGAAAACATCTTGCTTGTAGCTTTTTAAAATCTTCACCGTATTTACGGTTTGATATTCTTTCGTTATGCAGTCGATTTACTTTATTTTTTACCGCTTGAGATGTGGTTAATCCAGCAACGTTGACTAACCGTCTACTGTAATCAGTGCCAGCTCCAGCACCACTACCACCATTATTAAACATTTCATCATCATCATTGATTTCAATATCAAATTCATTAACATGACCATACTGACACACATTTCGCCCGTCAACTCTTTTCCATAACCGAGATGGACAATTATCTACTCCACATACCTGTCCTCGGACGTATCTGGCCATTCTCAGATGGGTTAAGATGTTCAGACTAAAACCATCCACGTAGGAAAACAACGAAAAACTGAAAATTAAAAATATTTCTTTGTTTTTATTTTAAAGTTAATGACTGTGCAAACATATGTTGCAGTTTTCCAGCGTTTGGAAAACCATCAAATTTGTGACCTCCCCCTCTATATGTCAGGAGTATGCCTTTGTTGCGATTGAATCTTATTGCATCAAGCTGTACGTATACCCAGAATTTTATCCCCCATCCGTTGATCACGTGACAACGGTTGTTATATTTGTGTTTTTTCGTTTTGTACCCAGTTTTATTTGATTATATCTTCTTCGTTAAATCTGTACCTGTATACAGTACTCCCGAGCCAGACCACACAATGGCTGCAAATCCAGAGCCACAACATGGTGATTCTGTTGTAATTTCAGCACTTCCCATCAGCTGTAATGAAAAGGAAAAGGAAAACTTTAAACAGAAAATAACCTACGACAATACATACGATCACGAAAATATGAACACGATATTCAGTAAAAAAGAACAGTTTCAAGGCATAATGAAGAAATACTGGAACCAAAGGCACGATATATTTTCTAAGTATGAAGATGGGATATTGTTAACGAAAGAACTTTGGTTTAGTGTTACGCCTGAGGTGATATCAATATATACCGCAAAATTAATAAGTCACGCCTTCAAAAACAAAGACGGGCCAATATATGCAATGGATGCTTTTTCTGGAGGTGGTGGGAATGTGATTCAGTTTTTAAAGTACTTGGATATTGTTTTTGCAATTGATATTAATCATATACATCTTTATTGTACAGACAACAATGCTAAAATATATTTTGGGGATGATGATGTCAATAGTAAATTAAAGATATTACCACTAAACTGGACTTATGCAGATGAGACACTAAGTGAAGATTTTATTGACGAGAAATTCGAGAACGTGGAGGCAAGCTCTGATGTTGTTGACAGAATCTATGCAAATAAAGAAGAATCGATGGAAAGTATAGAAATCTTGAAAAGTGTGAGATTAGATTGCATTTTCGGCTCTCCACCATGGGGCGGACCTGAGTATATCAAGGAAAAGTATTTCAGTCTGAATCATATTTTGCCCTTTGGATTGGAGAAATTATTGAGGATTCTACTTGGTTACACTGATAATATATGTCTTTTTTTGCCAAAAAATTCAAACTTAAATCAACTGCAGACCGTCACCAACAATGTTTTCAAGGACGACAAATTGGTACGAGTGTTACGAATGTCAATGCATGGACGGCCGAAGGGGTTGCTTTGTTGCTGGGGACCAGCTTTCGTGGATGTTGACTTGGACGATGTTAAATTATGACTCTATATACATGAAACTTATAAATCTAAACGCTCCAACATTCTTTTTTTTTTCTTATCAGGAGACATCTCGGCAACGAAAAAGTTGCACGAAACATCGTGAAATTTTGCTCTTGGCCGTCGCATATTTCAGCTCAGATATTGCTGTGTGAAGGAGTGTAATACCATGGACATTCTAGTGGGGAAACTGGGTTTAAGCAAGGACAGGATAAAACTGCTGTCCAGCTTCTCCAGTTTGAGTGGTTATCTGTCAATATCTTTTTGGTTGTTTGCGCAGGTTCCACAGATCATCAAAAATCACACTGATAAATCCGTTGAAGGATTTTCACTAGGTTTTTTGTTGTGTTGGTTTGGCGGAGATCTACTTAACTTTCTCAGTTGTTTACTTAACGATGCAATGATGTTTCAAGTGTTGCTTAGTGGTTATTATTGTCTTATTGATATTATACTTGCATTTCAGTACTATTATTACAAGAAGATGTATCACAATCCTGAATCAAAATGGTATCATCGCCCGAAAAGGAAACACAGACATGTTCACAGTCCTAGATCCAGTTTACGGGATAACCTGCAGGTTTACGGATCAATAGAATCTGCAATTGGCACCAATCCAAATTATTCATCGAAACGAAGATCGCTTACCTCACTGGGTGATAAAACAATACCGCAACCCCATGTACAAGGAGTTTTCAAGAAACAACAAAACGGAATTCTCAAATTGGCTTCCTCTGTATTAATAACTAGCTGCCCTAAAATTCATAGTTTACCGATAGATCTGAGCGTAGTAACAGAAACGGAGTTAAATATGCAAAGTATGAAAAATACAGGTGAAGAAAAAAAGAAAGGTAAAGAAAACAATTCAATCATTTACAAGATAATCTTATATTTTTTGACAATGAACGCAACCAAATTGGGTAAGATATTAGCATGGTCGTGTACAGCACTTTATTTGGTTTCAAGGATGCCACAAATATATACCAATTACAAGCTCAAATCAACTAAAGGGGTTTCAATAAAACTAATATGTTTTGCATTATTTGGTAATTTCTTTTATTCCTTGTCCCTTCTGTTGTGTAAAGAAGCCACACATGGGGGTAAAATAAGTAGAGCCTTTTGGGAAGCCGAGGTGAGTTATTTTATTGGTGCCATGGGTACAGTCATATTTGATTTTTTAGTTTTACTGCAATGGTGCTACTACGACGTCAGAAACCACGATAGATACAGAACAACGAAACGTGACAAACTGATTGTGATCACCCCCAAGATGAATTTAACAATGACTGATACTCGAGATTTTAAGAACAGCGGCTCTAGTATTGTAATCAATAATGCTACCAAGAGTACCAATACTAACAGCGATGATGGTAATAAAACAAATAAAGTTTCGGATCCTATCAATATGAGTGAAAGCGTCAAGTCTACATTATCACCCAGCCATATCAAGAAAATCAATGAATTCACACCGCTTTCACCAATGGACTTTCTACTCGATGATTATATGAACATGAGTAATCCGAAATCCAATCCGAAAAAAAGTGCAAAATCAAGTATACATACCGTGCTTGCCCATAGCATGGGCGGCCATGTCAACACCAACGGTAGCCATAATAACGTCATTGGCACCAAGCAACAACTGGGCCCGTCCAACCAAATACAGAATTTAGGACACGCCGATGAACTGAGCATGTCCATGTTTTACGACGGCTGAGAGATACAAATATTATAGAGTATGTACGTTGTATAGTGAACAACCTATTAGATCCAACCATGTTTTGTTTGCCTGTTGTACCTGTCAACAGCAACAAACAAACAAACAAACCCGAGCGGTGAAACCGGCGAAAACACCTCCCCCCGGTGCAACCTCGGGCAGGAGCACCGACGCGTTGATAGCACTTGCCGCAGTGTGCGCCCAGATACTGCGTGCATGGGGTGCTGCAGCGGCTGAAAACCGCCGGCCGCCCACGCCTTTGCGCCACAGCACAGCGGCTGGCAGCAGCGACGGGTTGTGTGTGTGGCCGTATCGGGCAGGTGGCATGCCCCAAACGGGAAATGCTCAGCCCCCCACATTTCGTTTTTTGCCCTCGGGCTGCACTGCACGGTGACAGACAGACAGAGCTGCTGCTGCTGCTCTTATCGTTTTTGCCTTTGGCACCTTTTCTTATCTGTTTGTTCAGAGTTTTTTTTTCTTGCTCAAACAACACACTCACTGAATTGAGCACCATGAACTTCAACTTTTCCGTATTGACCTCTGTGGTCCTGATGCTAGCGTCTTTCAACGGCGGTGCAGATGCCAAAGTTCACTCTGCTAAAATCCAGAAACACGCCTTTGAAGACAACTATAAAGACATCTCGTATATCGAATACATCGACTCGATCAAAAACAAGTACGTTGCCAACTTTGTAAAGAGTGTCAATGCTCCATATGTTCCTTTCGTTGAAAATTCTCTAGAAATTAAAGCTACTCACGATTTGCCTCTAACTAATTATATGAATGCCCAGTATTTTACGGAAATCCAACTAGGTACTCCTGGTCAAACTTTTAAAGTCATTTTGGACACGGGTTCTTCGAATTTGTGGGTTCCAAGTCTTGAATGTTCTTCATTGGCTTGTTATTTACACGAAAAATACGATCATGATGCCTCCTCGACTTATAAAAAAAATGGTACTCAATTCGCAATTAGATATGGTTCCGGTTCTTTGGAAGGTTTCATTTCTCAAGATCTTTTAACTTTTGGTGATTTAGTTATTCCAAAACAAGATTTTGCAGAAGCAACAAGTGAACCAGGTTTGGCCTTTGCTTTTGGTAAATTCGATGGTATCTTGGGTTTGGCCTATGATACGATTTCTGTTAACAAGGTGGTTCCTCCAGTTTATAATGCAATTAATCAAGGTCTATTAGATGCACCTCAATTTGCTTTCTATTTGGGTGACACCGCAAATGCAGATTCACCCGAAGGTGTTTGTTCACTTGGTGGTTATGATGAATCCAAATTTAAAGGTGATATTACTTGGTTACCATTGAGAAGAAAAGCATACTGGGAGGTTAAATTCGATGGTATCGGTCTAGGTGATGAATATGCTACCTTAAAGGGACATGGTGCTGCAATTGACACCGGTACTTCATTAATTGCTTTGCCTTCTCAATTGGCCGAAATCTTGAATGCTCAAATTGGTGCTGAAAAATCTTGGAATGGTCAATACACCATCGATTGTGCTGCAAGAGATAACTTGCCTGATTTAACTTTCACCTTTGACGGTTATAACTTCACAATCACTCCTTATGATTATACTTTGGAAGTTTCGGGTTCTTGTATTTCTGCCTTCACCCCTATGGATTTCCCAGATCCAATTGGTCCATTGGCAATTATCGGTGATGCTTTCCTAAGAAAATACTATTCCATTTATGATCTAGGAAAAGATGCAGTTGGATTAGCAACCGCCGTCTAACTATAGGTTTGATTTGTTTTCTATATTTCTCGTACTTTTTTTTTTCTCATATGGCAGTTCGGATGACATGCACTAGTACCACAAAAATATCTAAAAAAAAAAGGTTATGAATAGGTTATTGTAATACTATTTTATATTTTATATTTCACATTTTATATTTCACATTTAACATAATTATACACTTATTTGGAATCTACTCTCTTTCTAGGAGGATTCTCAGTTATCGATTCGACGGTTTTACGTTTACGCTGAGCCGCTCTTACTTGTACTTGTTTAAGACCCTCCTGCAACTTTGTCTCAAAAATCTTTCTATCGTTGTCATCAATCAACACTCGATTGCGTTCGGTATCCGTTTCTTCGATGAACAATCCAGTGGCGTCGTTAATACTAACATGATAGTCCAACCTTGCGCTATGATTCTTATCAACGAACAGTGACAGCATATCACCATCACGTAGTTTAATTTTTTTGCCCTTACCAATCTTCAAACCATTGACATAACATGTATTCGTACTGAAGTCCACTAACCATAAATCATCTAATCCCATGGCGGGCGAAACACTGCTAATGGCATCTTCCACTTGATGTCTACGTTTGAGAATTATGCAATGTATCTTAGAAATACGTTCGTCGTTCATTTGAACGTTCAAGTTATCTAACCTGCCAATGAAAAATGAAGGAGTTCCTTGTGGAATGTGAATTGTCGATAATTTCGTGTCTATTGAACCAGATTGTTTTATTAGAGACAAAAATGTCGCCTTCGGTGGTGTAACCAACACATTGGACGGTTTTGTCTGAAATGCAGATTCAAACCCACCTTTCGTTGTTGAGGGAGTGTTTATTAAACTTGTAAACGCATCCTTAGGCATTGTTACATCATTCTCTTCTTCAACCTCCACTAAAATATCCTTGGGTATATTTGGTACTTTAAAATTTTTCTTTGCTTGGTTTTTGTTAGACTTAGGAAACGTCTTTTGACTTTGTGATAAATGCTGTGAAAGACTGACTTGTGATGGATAATCAACAGCCTCTTTGAGCCATGGATGTTGCAAAGCTTGTGCTGCATTCAATCTCAGTGTCACATCTACCTCTAATAACCTACTGATAAAATCACAACCTTCAATTGAAATATCCATACTTTTCAGTAACTTCTCATGATAGTCTCCATTCATTATATGTTTAAATAATATTTCTTGCGTTGATCCACTAAATGGTAAATGCGCAGTCATGATCACAAATAATAAACAGCCAATTGACCACATATCAACTTTATTTGAGTATAAATCTTCAGTTATTCTACCATTTCCAAGGTATCTTTTCCTATTGTTTGACTGTTTTTTCTTGTTTAAAATAACTTCAGGTGCTAAATACGCTAACGTCCCACAAAAAGTCTTCATTCGGCTTTCATTCTCCTGTCCCTTTGCCAAACCAAAATCTGTGATTTTAACAATAACTGGATCATCCTGTGAAATAAGAATATTATCAGGTTTTAAATCGCGATGTGATATACCTTTGGAATGAACATACATTATTGCTTCCAAAATTTGTCTTGCAATTTCCCTACTTGCACTCTCGTCAATTGCTCCATTGCATGCAACAAAATCCATCAAGTCACCACCAGGAACATATTCCATCACTAAATAGCAATTATCGTCGTCCTCATAAAATGCTTTTAATCTGACAATACCTGAATGATTCAATTTTTTCAAGATTTGCAACTCTCTTGACACTCCATCTAACCCTTCTAATGCTTTCTTTTTAGATATAATCTTAACAGCAAAAGTTATCCCTGATGACCTTTCAATTGCCTTTTTAACGGTTGCAAATGCACCTGATCCAACAATTTCATCACGTATTATAAAATCTTTATTTATGCCTTCGTCCTCAACTGCTTCATTATTGGGTACTGAATTGGCCGCTGGATTGGGGAAATGTACAACAAACCTGACTACGTCTTGTTCAATCCCTATACCAACAGCAATTTCATCACCCTTAGTTAAAATGTAGTTTTGTCCATGAACTAATTTCGAATTGTTGAGCCAGGTACCATTCGTAGATAAATCTTGAATCATTAGATTATTATCTCTATTAGCATCTTTACCGCTTGTACTTGATAAGTTCATCCATAACTTAAAATGTTTATTGCTAATTCTAGTACTTTGAACAGGTAATAAATACGTACATGTATGAGTATTTCTTCCAAAACTCCATTCCAGTTTTGTAGTTTCATGAGTCTTGTCTACACCTATCAGCTTAGCATCCTTATTTTTAACGTCAATGTGAAAAGTTTCTTCAAATGTACGGCCAATCAATCGACATAACACTCCCTGTTTAATAAGTTCGTGTCCTAATGGGTCTGTAGATGGATTATAGCTGCTCGGCTGTGTTGGCTGTGTTGTCGTATCTGGTAATTTCTTATTCTGTGTACTTTGTTTTCCATTTCCGTTTTCGATAGTATCTTCCTTATCGTTCAATTGTTTTACTTTGTTCATGTTATTTATAATATCAAGATTTGCATGTAAATTGTTGTTGATATTTGAAAATTTTTTCAGTGGACTAAGTCGTCTGTTTGTTAGATTATCTCTATCCAAAAGATCTGCCATAAAAATTTCTAAACTGTCGTCGTTTCTCGTTTCTTCAATACTTATGCAAGTTTTCAACCATGTTAGGTAACAGTATGAAGTCGATTCGAGAATTTTTTGCTTTACTGATTTGGTTTTCTCCACGCGTGTATTGCTTCTTTGGTAAATTTTTGTCTTTTTCTTTTCATTTTCAAAATTTTTTTCCATTTGTATCTAATTAGCTTTACGAATAACAATTCAGGAGCACCATGCCTGAAGTTGCAGAAGATAATAAAAGAGCATTAGAGCAAGAACCTATTGCAGATGCGGTTCCAGAAGTTTCCAAAAGACAAAAAGTAAACACTTCGATTGATAAAGGTGGAGTCACAGAAGTTGATGTTGGTATCACTGAATTTTTGTGCCATCAAAACTCCAGCACCAGAATCAGAGGTACTTTAAAGCAAAGATATACTGATTTTTTGGTTAATGAAATTGATATAAATGGGGATGTTGTTCATTTACTAGATACTGGATTTAAGACTAAGGAATTAACTGAAGAGGAAAAGAAAATTTTGGAAGAACAAGAAAAAAAAGCAAAAGAGAAAGAACTTTCGAGTAGTATTTCTGATGAAGACAGAAACAAATTGAAAGAGTTTTTTGATGATGCTGATATAGATGAAATTGCCAGTTTAATGCAAGATGGTAAAAAAACTGTTGAAGTTAGTAAAACTTTTGATGACAAAGCACAAAGAACTAAAATTCATCAACTAATTCGTGAAATTTCAAACAATAAAATTGAGTCAGTAACAACTTCAGTCAACACTTTTATTTTTGGTCATAATGCAAATAAAAACCGTAGAAGAAAAAATACAAAAGTCAATAATACAATTCAACATGATTTAGGTGAACGTAAAGATTTTTTACATTTTGCGTTATACAAAGAAAATAAGGAGACCATGGAAGTTGCAAGTATTTTGTCTAAATTTCTAAAAACACAGATTAAAAATATAAAGTATGCAGGTACGAAGGACAGAAGAGGTGTCACTGTTCAGAAAATGTCAATTGAAAGATTTTCGGTTGAAAGAGTTACAACGTTAAATAGAGCATTAAAAGGTTGTAAATTAGGCTGTTTTGAATATAAGGACACACCGATGAAACTTGGAGGATTGAAGGGAAATGAATTTGTTATTACTATTAAAGATGTTGAAAGTGTTGATCCGAGCGTTTCAGTTGAAGATGCATTAGTTCCAATTTTAAATTCACTTAAAGACATTGGATTCATTAATTATTACGGTATGCAAAGATTTGGTACATTCTCAATTTCAACTCATGAAATTGGTAAAGAAATATTGAAGAGTAATTGGAAAAATGCTGGTGAACTAATTCTAAGTGAACAAAAAATTGCTATTCCTGGATCAATTGAAGCTAGAAAAATTTGGAGCGAAACCAAAGATGCTGCTCTAACACTAAAAAAAATGCCAAGAAAATGTAATGCCGAGTTTTCAATTCTGAGTAGACTAGAAAGAAGTGAAAAGGAAGAAGATGGCGAATATGGTAATAATGCATATTTCAATGCGATAATGGGTATACCTCGGAATTTGAGAATTATGTACGGACATGCATATCAATCATATGTCTGGAATTTAGTTGCATCAAAAAGAATTCAACTTTTTGGATTGAATGTTGTTGCTGGTGATCTAGTTTTGTGTAACAATTCCAAAATTATGGATGAATTCACAGAAAGTCTGGAAAAAGAATTTGTTGATGAGGATAATGGTAATGTTGTGCAAGATTTAAAGGAAACGCCAGGATTAAAGGCGAGACCAATCACACAAGAAGAGGTTGATTCAAAGAAATTCAGTATATATGACGTTGTTTTACCTACTCCAGGTTACGATATTATTTATCCGGAAAATGAGGATATAAGAAATGTCTATGTGAATATAATGGCTAAAGATGGATTGGATCCATTTAGTATGACTAGAAAAGTTAGAGAATTCTCATTTGCTGGTTCATATAGGCAGGTTGTTGCAAAGCTTAACAATTTAGAATACTACTTTAGAAAATATAACAATGTTACGGACCAGTTAGTCAGAACGGATTTGGAAATTTTGAAATTGAGGGAACAGTCGCAAGATAAAAGTGCTGAAATTAAGCAGATTCTAGATGGTGTTGTAGATGGTGAAAAGACTGCGGTTATTTTGAAACTACAATTGGGAGTTTCCACCTACGCCACCATGGCCCTCAGAGAGATACTGGAGGGTGACACTTCACGTTTTGGCGGTGTTGTCAACCTCAAGAACGCAGATTAGGTCAGCATCAGCACTAATTATTCCCGTTTTGGGCGTGGGCTCATGTTATTAACCTGTGCCCCTGATAAATGGGGAGTTTACTGTTACTCTGGTACTTGTTCTTCCCGTTCTTTTTGGTAGAATACTGTACTTTATTGCTGCATCTTCCCAGCTGTTTGTTGCTACACATAGTTTATATTTTTGTTTACTCTTTTTTTTCCTTTGCTATAAAGACATTCAGTTTAAAATAACTAGATATAGAATAAAATAAATCAAAACTAAGTACAATAAAACTAAACTAAAATAAATTAAACTAAAGTAAAGTAAATTAAACTAAATTAAACTAAGTAAAAAAAAGTACACACTTTAAATATAGCAAAGCTTTGAACCTTAGATAACCAACATGTTACATCATCCTTCAGACGCTCCTGAGATAAAACGTAGTAATGAAAAAGTAATTGAAAGAGACTATTCGACCCATTCTGAAAGAGGACGTTATTCAAGTGGCAAAAGTCAAAGGCTATCAATGGGGATTTTTTGCGATACCAATTCCGTCCAAGATGGTAATACTTTTCATTGTAAGTTACATAATTTCAACAAAAACTACAAGGAAGATAGGTATAGTCTACGTAAACTTGCCAAAAGTTTATTATTTAGTAGTGAGCAAGAACCAGACCATAGATCCACCTATAGATCTGAGACCAATGAGCCTCATAATGTTGACCATGTTAGATACAATCATTCGATACATAATAATAAGGGGACTAGCAGAAAGCAAAGTAATGCTAAACCATTACAAAATAAAGAAGTCACTAATAATTCGATTTTTGTTATTAATGACAATTGTGGAAATACTAATAACACTTTCACGGAGGATCCAGATTACCGTGTTATTGCTATTACTAATATACCAAAAAAAATGAGTATGCCATCGCTACTAAATCAAATTTATGGAGGACCAATTGAAAAAATTGAGCTTGTTCGAAAGGATAATTATCAATTTTATGCAGATCAGGAATTGTACAGACTGAATGAGGCTATTGATTGGAAGGAGGTTTCAATTTTTATA
The DNA here is from genome assembly GCA_030573035.1 of Pichia nanzhaoensis. NCBI lineage: Eukaryota > Fungi > Ascomycota > Pichiomycetes > Pichiales > Pichiaceae > Pichia > Pichia nanzhaoensis. The sequence continues at coordinate 469,203 of JAJMCN010000002.1, forward strand.
CATTTTAATAAATATGAAGATGCAAGGGAGTTTTACCAATACTCCAAAACTGGATTATTTAAAGTCAATGATATTCATTTGAAAACAGTTTGGATTCCTGATATTGAAGAGAATCAAAGTGAAAGGGAAGCAAATATAATTACTAGTAACTTAATGAAGGGGGAAGAAAAGGCATCAAGAGTGTTAGTTTTCAAAAAGCCATTGATTGAAAAACAAAATAAATTAGTAAAAAAACGAGTTGGATATCCCGATCCATCGATCAATTATAGTCAAGATTTTGACATTGAGGATATCAAAAAGGATTTTGAAGAGTACGGTAAATTGGTCGAAGTTTTACCGGTTGTTTCCAGGAAACTATGTTTTGGAGTTCAATATTACGATGTCAAATACGCGATTAAAGTAAAGAGTATAATTGGAAATGATAGTAGTAGGGAAGAAGAGCTAAGTGCAAAGGATATGAGAATGAGAAAGAAGTATGAAGGATGGTATGTTTGGTACGGCAAAGACCCGGCTGATAAATCCGTTCCGAAATAGAGAGGCACAACAAGTTTCTGTGGAGGCGAGGAACGAATTTTCCAGCATTGATACCTGCACTATAGCTCAGTTGTAAAGGTTAGTTGGTTCCAGTCTTTTTTGATTTCTTTTTTTTGTATCGCAGAGGTTTTAGAGATATAGCTATAGGATTTAATACACACAATTGCCACACATCAGAAACAACATTTTAGTACACGTATATAGATGGTAATAAAGGGAGTTAGATCATTGCTTAAGATTGGAGGTGCACCGAACAGAAGGTATATTAGTGTCAAGGCTGAGGAAGGATTGCTAAAGGCGATCCGAGGGGCTGGGGGTAACGGAAATGCAGAATTGATGAATAGTGAACGTAGTTTACCACGGGTTGACCTTATCAAGAGTTCGGAGGAAATTCTCAGGACTGTTCTGGAATCAAGGAAGGAGAAAGACATGAGGAGGCATGATTCTGTAATAGTATGGTACAAGAAGGGTATCAATATGTTCAAGTTTTTCAAGGAAGGGCTGCTGAATGTGTGGAGGGTAAATAGGGATTTACGTCGGACGGTTTTCAACGGGCAACGGTATATTGTTGACTATGCCCGAGGAGACGAGGAAGGCCGAGTTCTAGTCCGGCGGGGGGATTACGACCTGATTGTTGAAGTTCTGAGCCAACGGGTGGCATTGCTGAAGTTGGAGTACATGGAAGGCACACGGAGTATTGAGGAGTTTGTGAATGGCGGTGGTATTGAGATGAGCAGGAGGGAGTTTGTTGAGATGGTTCGGGACCGGGAGAATTTCCGGAAGCTTCCGCTATGCGGGGGGCTGTTTTTGTTGCTCGAGGAGTTGAGTCTGCCCGTCATGTATTTCTTTCCGGGAATACTGCCGTCGACGTGCATTTTGCCGGGGGCGCTGGCGGGGCGGGAGCGTGCGCGGCGGGAACGCTGGTTTGCCCGCGTGCCGTCGGCGACGACGGCGGCGGATCAGCGCGCGGCGGAGCAGCGTGCGTACGTGGCGCGGGTCTGTCGCGGCGACCTCGCCGTGGTGGCGGGAAACGAAGCCGCGGCACGGGCGGTGTGCGGCAGCGTCGGGGCGAGCAGACGGCGCGGCGAGGACTGGGTGGCGGCAGCGGCGCGGATGCAGCGGGAGCTGCTCGTGGACGACTATCTGATTCTGCGCGCAGGCGGAGTGGGGTTCCTGAGCGATGCGGAGGCGGTGCACGGGTGTGTGCGGCGGGGGCTGGGCGGCGCACGTGATGCGCTTGACGCGGCGGAGTCACGTGCTGCGCTGTGCGAGTTTATTGTTGGGCGGTTCAGAGGCGGGAAAAGTCCGCGGGAGGCTATTTCCACGGGAGGCGCACGAGAAAAGTGGTGAAGTGGTGAAAGGGAGGGCAGGGGGTGCACAGAAATGCTGTGATTGTGATGTGATGGTGTTGCTGCTGCTGCTACTGCTGCTATTGCTGTTTCCCTGTCTTGGAGCTGGCGTCAATGGGCTGTACCTAGGAGGCTTTTTTTTCCTGCAGATTATTTCAGTGTCTACTGTGGCCGATACGCTGTTTTATACACATATTTACATCTGTATATACTCTCTCCCATACTCACACTCATACTCATACTCATAACATCATATTCGTTTTCGTTATCTCTGAGTATATCCCACTGTATCAGATCTTATCATCAAGCGTCATCTTTCAGTGCGAGATCTCCAGCCACCACGTAAAATCAGAGAAAATAACTTAGTATAGCATACTGTCATATCATACCACATCATACCACATCATATCATATCACATCACATAATATACAATGCCAAGATTAGGATCGTTCGCAAACTTGGCCCACAAGTTCCATGACGAAGTTCACCACGACCTGTCTACCTTGAACCCGGCATCATCCTCAGGTTCAAACGCAAACTCAACCTCAAATCCATCTGCTCAGCATCATATAAACAATCATCAACACGATGCCGAACATTCCCACAATATTTCAAGTTCTCCAATGAACCATGGCCATAGAAGATCCTTTTTTGGCCTCAATCTAGGTAAATCTTCATCAAACGAATCTCAACACTCTATAATGTCGGACGACAATCATCACGTTCACTCCCCTCAATCAGTCAATTCTTCTTCAAATCATTTGAATTATCCAACTCCTCCACCAATGCAAAGAAATGGTTCAAGTTCCATGGTTCAGTTGAAGAAATTTTTTAGACCTGCAAGAAAAAATTCGTCAGATCATATCCATTCTCCTTACCATTCCTCAAATAATTTGCTATCATCCAACAATAACAGTAATAACAATGCTAATAATAACAATATTAATAATAATAATAGTAACACTAACAATAAAAGACCTTCATTTAATAATAAGAACCATTCAAGTTCAAGTTTACATATAAATTCTCCTTTAAACTCCAATTTTTTGATGAGCAAATCTTCAACTCCTTCAACCCCAACCTTCACTCATGATGCAAATAACAATATGATTGTTAAAACTGACAAAAAATTTTGGGATGATTTGGAAGGTTCAGTTACTAAAAAATATGGTAAATTAGGTAAAGTTTTAGGCTCTGGTGCAGGTGGTTCCGTTAGATTAATAGTAAGAGAAAGTGATGGTGTTACTTTTGCAGTTAAAGAATTCGTCGCAAGAAGACCAAATGAATCAGTCAAAGAATATGCTAAAAAATGTACTGCTGAATTTTGTATCGGCTCGACCCTACATCATCCAAATATAATTCAAACTTTGGATATTATAAATGAAAACAATCATTTTTTTGAAGTTATGGAATATGCTCCAATAGATTTCTTTGCCGTTGTTATGTCTGGTCAAATGACAAGATCAGAAATCAATTGCTGTTTTAAACAAATCACCTTAGGTGTTAGTTATTTACATTCTGTTGGTCTGGCTCATAGAGATTTAAAATTGGATAATTGTGTCGTTACAAAGGATGGTATTATCAAATTAATTGATTTTGGTTCTGCCGTAGTTTTCAAATATCCTTTTGAAAATGATACCGTAATGGCTCATGGAATTGTCGGTTCAGATCCTTATTTGGCTCCAGAGGTTTTAACTTCAACTGATAATTATGACCCTCAATTTGTCGATATTTGGTCAATAGCAATCATTTACTGTTGTATGACTTTAAGAAGATTCCCCTGGAAAGCTCCTAAAAAGGATGATCCAAGTTTCGGACTATATTGTATGGATGATGATCAACCTCATGATTATGTAGAAAGTGCCAAAAAACATAGAGACTTACTATTAGAAAGGAAAAAGAAAATTCTTCAATTACAAGCCTCAAAGGATAAAGAGAATGAAAGCTCAGCTTCTCCAGCTCCTCCTTTGGTTTCTGCCACTGAAAAGTTGGCACACTTGGAAATTAGCGATGATAAAAATAAAGCATTACAAGGTCCAAATTCAACTCAGTTGAATGATGAAAAATTATTAGGTGATACAAATAAAATGGCACTTAAACCAGAATGCCCAATTAACCCTATTGCTAATGGCACTTCTGCTGTCACCACTCCTGTTGATGTTGCAGTCGCCACTGTTGCTGCCGCAGCTGTTAATCCTGCTGATCCTGCTGCTCCTGCTCCTGCTCCCGAAAAAGTTCATCAGCATCAGCACCAGCACCACCATCATCATCATGCCTCTCCCGTACCTGAATCAACACAGGAAACATCCGATTCTACAGAAGTGCCTGAACGTCGTACAGTTTCAACTACCAAATCACAAAAGCAAATTCACGGACCATATAGATTGATGAGGTTATTGCCACATGCTGCTAGACCAATTATTTCAAAAATGTTGTCAGTCCATGTCTCAAATAGAGCAACGATCAAAGAAATACTGGAAGACGAATGGTTTGCTGAAATTAAGTACTGCACAATCGATGAGGATGGCAAAACCATAAATGATCCAGGCCATCACCATACTATTGTATAGTACATCCGTTCAACTACACATTTATATTCTATAATATATACAGAATACATCATTTATTTATTTATTTATCTATTTATTTCTTTCTCTGTTTAGTATTTATTTCTTGCATACTTTTACTTACTTTGTAACTGGATCGTCTTTTTTTTCTCCCATATGTTATCATTTTAACCCAAGTAATCTCATTCCAGCTTAACTGTTTTTCTCTATGTCTTGACGCATCTACCGTTGATTCTGGAACTACACATGCCATCCATTCTGCTCCAAACAGTTGTGGTATGAAGCAAGCCATCTAGTTGAAACATACATATGGCATGGTAGCGAGATCGAGCGAACATGACCACCTGATCAAGGTTCGTGTCAATATACAACAAGTCAGGGGTTTTCGAATACGCTAGCCGTTTCCACAAGTAACAATGCTAGATATATTCCCAGTATTCGGTTACACGTACACATAAGTTTAAATCTCAAATATGCTGCCCAAATGTAAGTCATACTATCAGTCGTCTCGCAGTATTTCATATAGCTATTTATCATAATTATTCAGCAACACTATAGAAAAGATTTTAGAACTATATGAGACTAGTTGCTCCAGCGAAAGTCCCTGGCAGCTGCTGATCTCTTACCAATCGTAAATGCCAATCTATTTTTGAGCAATGCAGTATTTGCGCTGGTACTATAACTGACTCCATAACCGTCTAAATAGGTTTTACATTCAGCTTTTGACAAATTATCAAGACTTTGAATGTCAGTTATTAATGGAAGATCAGCCGGACAATTACCAATCAAAAATGGAATTTCAAATATTTGTTAGTTGTACTGGGATTACGATATATTTTTGTTCACGGCGCATCTGAAGTTAAGGCTTGCTTGAAGACTATCAAGTCTTGTTGCAAAGTCTCTGAAACCTCTTTTTATAACTACTACCAAACTTTCATCTATGGACTTTTTCTGCAAGAATCCTTGGAGCTCCAAGTTTTTGCTTTGAGCATCTCCTTGCACCTGTGCACTTGTTACAGCGCTAATCTGCAGTTGTTGTTGCGTTTGCGTCTGAACCGCTTGAACATACTGCAAAGCAGCTTCATATGAGTCCTCTACCAGTAATAGAATATTGAAGTCGTTGGTAGGGACATTTTTCATTTTTTACCTACAAATAGGGAGCTTTAGCTAGTAAGAGCAACAAAAAAACAAGACCAGTGATGAGACAAAAAGTCAGCTCTGCCAAAAACTCAACTATTCATGTTTTTCTCAATCCGAGAGGAGGCTCGTTTGATAATGCGAAAAAGGGGCAATGTTTTTTCCCTTTGAAAGTCTTAAGAATCTCGATCTTCCAAAACTTGACAGTTTGCAATACTGGACTATCTGTGAGGCTCGACACTGCCACGTCAATGTTCACTCTTGAGGAACGGGGTCGCCAAAACTCGGAGTAGTAAAATCAACGAAAAGCACTCGATATGCTATCAATCCGGCTTATATGCTTCGATTTTGTGTATTCAAAAAATGAAAAAATCAATGCAACCTTTGAACCTTCTTTGCATCAAATTAGATATTATTGCATGTTGAAGTTACTGATGAAATATGAAAACTGTATGTTTTTTCACAATTATGAAAACATGCTACAGAGTATCACTTTATTTATCCCTTGTTAGATACTGAGCTGTCTCCGGTGATTCAGCGATTAGTTCTTTATCTCAATTCTTGCACTTTGAAAGTGTGTGTTTTTGAGTACTTATAAAGCCGTCGGCTTTTGAAAATATTTTATGTAATTTCTTATTATCAAGGAGTGTGCGCCGACCGTACAACTGCTATTTGAGGCTACAGCATACAGCACTATTCTTTGTCAAAGATCATTGTAACTATGTCTCTTCACCAATGTCAACATGTATATATCTGCACTCTTGAGACACTTTTTCTTCATACTTTACACTTTATATAGTACAATTGAACCTGGTAGAATGCTACCGAGGAAAGTTATTTATTGGCAAAAACTAAAATTGAATTAGTGGTTGCACTTGTTCTTGTTTGACACTAAGTTTTGGTGCTGCGAGAGTGGCAAAAATAAGTCTAGCATAGGTTGGGTTTGGGTAGTTACCAGCTCCATCCAAATGGGCCGGTTATTGTCTCCTTTGATAGACTAGAAAAACGGAAAGTTTGCGAATTGTGCGCACAATCAATCTTCATTGAAATTTAAACTGGTAAATATGGTTTTCCACTTTGAAAGTAGCTTTGATAAATGTTTTTTTATTTTTTTATCATTACATTCTAGACTGTGTTACACGTCAAAAGCTGCTTTTCTTTAATTTTTTAGAAGACCCTGTAAAATCAAAGCATTTTTAACTTTTTTCTGTAATGTACCTGTTTCTTCTACAAAAGATTTACGTGACTGTTATATATGTGTCAATTTAGTTTAATTTAGATCGGCTACTAGATTACATATATCGATTTTTATATGACAAAGTACACCCATGTATTCAATTACGCAACAAAAAAAGGTAACAAATTACTATACTGCAGCCTCTCATTAGCTAGCAAAAGGTATGCTGTATTTAAAGGGAGGCAAGAAACCACAGGCGCCTAACTTTGACTTCAAGCTAAATCTTCTTTACCGTTGTAAGTTTTCTGGTTGGTAATCTTAAAATCAGGGCAGATATTATTTTGAACAAGACTGGTTGTTTAAATACAGATCACATCGTGATCCTGCACTGTGTAAGCTACTGCTGGCTGTACAAAGCAGGTTAGCTGTACGAAGCAGGTTGGCGGTCAAACCACACTATTCAGCATCCTTGCTGCAATATTTCTTAGTACTACTGTGATCAAAGGTTTGATTGTACAATAAAACGCACAATTGAGGCTACCTGGCCATCAAGGAGTGTTTCAGCACTCACATAACAAATCGTAAGGATAGACCACGCAGTTTTTCAACACAAAGCATGTACGTAAATGTGCGAGGTTCAGCCACTTGACCATTTCATAGTTCACTCCTACCATGACATTCAAGCGGAACAACTCTTTTCCACGATGAGTCTCTCTACCAGACATGCAATACACTGGCCAGAGTCCCAGTCCAATGAATCCGAGTCCACTTCAACAATTGTAATCACTTCTCCGGGCGGTTTATATGTTGATATCAGACAATTGAAGTTTTCTTCTTCCTCCTCTGCTTCTGCAAGAGCAGAAGCAGAATTTGACTGGTTCTTTGCGGGCAGAGAAATCGAACTCAAGTGCCCATCCAACCAGGACCTGAAACTTGAATTCAACCACGATTTTTTTGACTCAGCATACATCGACTACTATTTCGACCATGGATTCACCAGTGCTGGATTCTCAAGCAGCTCGGATATAGGCACATTCAGCGATTCGCCTGATGCAGATGAACGTGCAAAAGGAATAAGAATCGAAACGGGAAACATGCTCAATGCTAGGACAGGTAAAGTCGAGCCGTATGTCGAAAAATGGATAACTTGTGATCACAACGTTCCCGATTTAAAGCATGCATTTGCAGCAGCGAGTCAACAAAGCCTAGCCAATTGTATTGTTCTTGACACTTGCAATGGTGGTATTTCAGAAAATGAGAACGTGGATTTCGTTACTGTTGGTAGATTTATCATGTTGGGAACGTGGGTACAGGGCGTGATTTGGAATAAGGGTTTAAATGATAAAAAGGAATCGATAGGTATTTTACGGTTTACTGACCAAACACATCCGTTAATTAGGTATGGTGGACAATGTGATAAGTTTCCTGATATTAAAAAACTTAAAGGACTGAAATTAGGCGACACTGTAGATGTAGATGGTGTCCGATGGATTGTCAAGGAGGTTATCTAGTAAATATAATTTTTATACAATACAGGTGGGTATATACATTGTGCACATGCAATTGAACGTAACTTTTAATTTGTGTCTATGGAAGAAATCCTAAATCGTTATTCAACCCCCAAAAATCGTCGTTACTAACATTGTGGAATAAATTATAAAATGGTTGATTCATTTCATTTCCATTTGAATTTGAATTTCCACCAGATAATGTTTGGTGTTGGGCGGTTTGTGGATGGACTTGGGGTTGATAGTGTATAGGCTCTTGTTGGTTCGGAATTAAACCTGAGTGTGGAATTGCGTGCCTATGTTGAGCTTGTCTCTGCGGATTTAAATTGATACCATAATTACCCATGTTGGGATTATACATGTCATAACTGTTGGGATTCAGAAACTGATGATTATTGTTAGCAAATGAGTTGTCAAAATTGCTGTTGATTCCATTGGCATTAACGTTTGAAACATGATTGTGTGAAGAAGTATCATTTAAATTCATTACTGGTAAACCTGTTTGTGGAATTTGTTGACCACTTTGTTCAGTCCATGTTGAGATATTACTTATCATTGCTGTTGTACCGCCAACAAATGGGAATAGATTTGGCATTAAACTTGAATTTGAATTCATGTTGATATTAGAATCGGGGATAACCAGATTATCATTCATCAAGTTGGAGCTTATTGAAGAACTAGAATTTGATCCTGGAGTTTTAGCCAATTCATTCTCCATGAGTTGTGGGGATCTTGAGTATTTATATTTATTTACTGTGGAGTTGGCAGAAGATAAATCGTTGTTCAAATTAGTTGAAATGAACGAAGGTGGCGTATTAAAGACTGGTTTCAAATTTGAACTTAAATTGGAGGCTGAATTTGCATTCAAGAAAAGATGAGGGTAATGAGGATCAGAATTCGATATTAGAGGCGTTATAACTGACTGATGCGGAGATTTTGTAAAATTTGAAACTACTGATTCTGTTTCAGATTCTGTTTTTGAATAATTACGTTTGAAGGATGACAAATGATTATTCATACTAGTTATTGAAAGTAAATCATTGTCAAAAGTTTTTGAATTTAATGCTGATGTTAACCTTGGTTGTTGTGGTAAAGCTGAGAAAGAAATTGGTGGAGGTAAAATTCTATCGTTCAAGTCATCAGATTTATCTCTAGTAATATTGCTGGTACCATTGGTATTATTGATATTGTTGGTACTGATATTATCATTATTGTCGTTATTCTTATTATTATTACTATTAATATTTGTAGTAACTTTAGCCTTTTCTATAATCTTCTTTTCTCGTTGTTCAGAATCTTTTTCTAAATCTTTTTCTCTTTCAGTTTCTGAATCTTTTGCATCATCATATCCATAACCAGGAGGATGCAATAATAAATGACTCAAACCTTTTGGGATAGCTGATCTCGTTAAATGACCTTTTCTTTTAATTCTTTCTTCGTCTTCTAATTTATCAGCATCTGATCTTTCAATATAATTTGATTCAATATGAAAATGTTTTAAAGGTTTTCTAAATATTGCAGGTGGTAGGCCCATACCACGATACAAAATTTCTGAAGAATCGGGACCACACCTTAAAATCAAATTACCAATGGTTGCATTCATTATTTCTTCAAAGATATCCCTAAAACTTAAAGCAAATTTAGACCTATCTGACATGACATATAATGAAACAGAACAAGCTCTTAAATCATCTAAACTTCTAAATAAATCTTCAGAAACTGTTGGTCTTGTATGTTTTTTATCATCACCTAATAATTTTCTTCGCATATCATCTCTATTTCTTTGTAACCAAAGACAATAAATTAAAGTTATACCGGCAACAAAAGTTAAATGAATATTCAAAATTGAAAACCCATAAAACGTCTTTGAATGATAATTTTTAACTGATTGGCAAATCTGTCCCGCAGCTGCTTGACATTCTTTGAATAACTTGTTATCATTTGGATCTAATAATTCAAGAAATGGTTGGATTAAATTTCTGACAGCTTTATAATAATAAAACAACAATGTTTGATTTTCTATACCATTATTATTGAAACCTTGACATTCATTTCTCCAATTCTGTAAATCCTGAAAAAAGCTTTCAACTTGAATGATTTGAGACTTAGATTTGGATTTGGATTTTGACTTTGATCTTGACTTTGGTGTTGAAATTGGATTTGAACTAAAATTTAATCTGGATCTGTTTTGCTTTGATTTACTTGGCCTACTGGATTTTGAACCAACTAATTTCAAATCTTCAATAAATTTTGATTCTAGCCGTTTAATCTTAATTGATTGATTAATGAAAAAAATTTCACCATTATTTGGGTTAAAAGCTTTTGAAGGTTCGTAATCAAATAATGGAATATTTGGATCTATATCAGTCTCAGTAAGAACAAAAGTTTTGGAAATGGATATCAGAATTGATCTCTCTAAAATATAACAGCACCAAAATTTTCGCATTTTCAAATCTTTCAAATCTGATTCTATATTAATATAAGAGTTTGATTTATGTAAATTTAAAATTTTACAGCTGTTCATTGCATCAGTTATGATCAAATCCAAATTATTTGAATTTTTATCAGCCCTTATCAAGAAAAAACAAATTAGTATCAAAATTTCGATTTTATTATAATCTTTCAGGTTATCGGATAATAGGATTAAATGTCTTAAAGCGGTTGAAAAAAAATTGAAAGGATTGGGACCTCTGTATTTTCCGGTTGATTTATATAGTAAAGCAGATATTGCATAAATGAAAAACATCCTTGCACAATTGAAATGATACTTTGATATGTCGGATGATTGTAAAAGAGATTTACTTTTATAATAATCATCATTAAAATTGAAAATTTCAGTTTCATTTAATAGTGGGAATTTATATTGTAACATTTTGAAATATAAATCAATTAAACTTTTAGAAAATTTTTGATCAATATTTATGATGGGCTTCAATTTTAAGAAATCACCCAAGTTGTAATTTTTCAACACGGACTTAGCATATAGATCAGAGTTTGAATTTATGAAAATTGTATAAGGTTGACTTATAATAGAATCTATTTCATCGTGTCGGGTATTATTACTATTGCTATTATTATTATCATTATCATTATGACTATCATTAATACTATCTTTATTACCATTATCATTATCATTGTCATCATTATTATTCATATGTGGATCATCGACAGCATAGGAGTTGGCATTATCTATACTATCAATAAATGGTGAGATCTTCTTGTATTTGATTATTTTTTCCTCATTAAGGGTTGCTTTCTTCGTTTTAGCCGCTGAATTGGAACCTAGATTTAGATCGAGCAATTTTTCCAACTGCTTGATTTTTTTCTCCAAAAACTTTGTATATTCGTTATTTCTGCCGTCTCCGTTATTTTTGTCGTTATTTTCTCCGTACCGAGGGGGCTGCACACATTTGTTTTTGGACTTCAGACAGTTTGTGCAACTGGGCAACCGCTGGTCGCATTTTTGTTTCCTCTTCTGGCAAAGGAAACAAGAGGTGGATCTGCCCTTTTTGGTCCTGTTTGCAGTCCCGGGTGTGGAATCCAGTGGAGTGCCTATTGCGGATGCAGGGTTGGGATTGGTGTTCACAGCAACAGCATTGAAAACAGCGTTGGAGGCGTCAACGTCAGTAGGCTCAGCATCGGCCATGTTAGCGGTGGCAAAAGAGGCACCGATAGGGCAAACAGCTGCACCAGGAGAAATCCAGCACAAAAACAGGGTGCACCCATCTTTGCACAAAGCTGCTGAGCAATGACCCCGCGCCCCCGTTTCTGCCCCGCTACTGCCCCGCCCTCGGCCAATTTCTCCGCACACTCGTTCCCACTGGCACAGGGCAATCTCCCTGGCGCTATGGCGCTATGTCGCTATATCGCTATATCGCTATAGAGTGCCGCTGCCCTCCGACGCGTCGCCCTCGTGGTCCGCCCGGAGCCAGTGCAACGCCACCGGGTGCAAGCTTGCAATCGTCGGCACCACCAGCTGCCCCGCCGGCGTCCGGTGCAGCGCCGCCGCCCGCGCGTCAAACACCACGTCACTGCGCTCGTACGCCTCCACAATCCGCCCGCCGCGCAGATGCACCACGCGGTCCGCCCATTCCCCAAGCCCATCAAAAATGTGTGTTGCATACACCACGCAGCACCCGCGCAGACGCGTCTCCCGCCCAAGAAACTCCAGCAACCGTTGCCGCACCAACACGTCCAGGTCGATCGTCACCTCATCCAGCAACAAAAGGTCAAATGGCTTCAGGAGACCCATGCACAGCTGTACACGCCGTCTCTCCCCGTCCGAACACCTGTTCATCCTCCATTCAACGTCAATCTCCAACAAATCAATCAAGGTCTCTCTTCTTTCCTTGTAAAATTCACCTCCAACACTAGCAACTAATTCTTTAACCTTAATGTCCCTCTTTGTTATCTCATTATTAGCCCATTCTGTACCTAAATAAACAATACTTTTATTGTTTAATTCAAAATTGTGCTCGTAATCAAATGGATTCACTCCAAACAACTCAAGCTTGCCATCCTTAATCAGTTTCTTACCAGCCAAAACTTTCAATAACGTCGATTTACCAGCCCCATTTGGTCCAATTAACAAAATCTTGTCCCCCGTGACCACCTTGAAATCGATTTTATCCAATCCTAATCCCACTTCATCCGGATATTGGAAACTCAACTTTTCGGTCAACGCTACTGTAGTATCACTCATGTTTATCGATGCCTAACTATTCTCAGTTTCACCCAAAAGGAAAGAGCATCCTGCATCCCGTTATTTTGCCCTCCTACGTACAGAAACTAGCTATTAATTCGCACATGCAAAAAAGAAAAATAAAAATAAAAATACACCCACTTCTCTCGTCTCGACATGAATTTGTATGGTTGTCATTATACCAGTAAAAGTTTAAGCCTATACATTTCAAAACATTTATATATTCAATCATTTACTTCAGTAGTTTCTACAACTTCAACTGCTAAACATGGAACGAAAACTGCTGCTCGAGGAATCGCTCACTAAGAACGTTAATGAAATTAATCCAATTGTCGCAATTCCCTACGCTTCATCAGTATACTCCATTTCACTTACCAGAGGTCCCAAGTGGCTATTTACAGGGGGTGAAGATGGTCTAATTAGAAAATTTGATTTTTTTCAATCTGTCGAGGGGAAATCCTTGCTTACCGTATCTCAAAGACATCAATTGGTTGATTCTATCTTATTCAACGGTATGATTTGCTCTTATTGGGAAAATGAAATGCCTTATTATAAATCGGATTTAATCAGCAATAAAAATTTACCCTCGTCTTCTTCCTCTTCCCTCCCTTCTAATAACACAAATAAAAAAAAACCAGCAGCTTCCACTTCCACATCCGATATGAATTTTTTCGAGCCTAATTTAAGCCCTGTTTATTCACTATGTTCCGATTTGGATGGTTTTTGGATATTGAGTGGCTTACAAAATGGTGCAATCACTTTACAATCGGTTAGATCAAATGAAGGAGCTATTCAATGGTATTTCAAAAATTCAAATGATAAAAATATACCAATCGAAGAACGAATTTATCATCATTCAAGTACTGTATCCTCAATCATAACTAACTCAAATCAAACTAACTTTTTAAGTGGTTCTTGGGATAGTAAAATTTTAAAATGGGATTTAAACACGGGTAAAAATCTTAACCTTTTCAATAAATCAACAGGACAAGTATCTTCTTTACAATATAGGCCAATCATCGGCACAGATATGAACTGGCATGCAAATGATGATAAAGACAACGATAATGAAGATGATGACATGGATTCTTTATTTGGTGATGAAGATGAAACTGCATCAACTGCCGCAGATGAAAAACCACAACTTCAACCACAACTTCAACCACAACAGGAAGAACCTACACAGGCAAAACGCGATATAGTCAAATTACAACGTGAATCCTTACAAACCGGTAAATATGAAGGATTGAAAACTTCAGACGATATTTTCTTGTCTTCATCAATCGATGGGTCAATTACTGTATGGGATTCAAGAATCTCATACAAGTCCAATAATGTCGAAAAATTCCCAACCATGTCTAATGTTCCGCCTTGGTGTATGTCTGCAACCTGGTCCATCGATGGTGATTCCATCTTTGTCGGTAGAAGAAACTCTACAATTGAAGAATACGACGTGAGATATCCCAGCAAAGTGAAAAACTTGATGAGGTTTCCCAGCGCATCCGGAAGCATTAGCTGTGTGCGTACCTTGCCAAACAAAAACTACATACTTTGTGGTTGTCAGGATAACATACGTCTCTACGATTTGAGGCTAGGCAACAACAGCAAAAAAATCCCATTCACGATTGTCCCCGGACACAACGGAGGTATTCTCAGTGACATGTACGTGGATCCAACCTGTAGGTTCATGGTCTCCGCAAGCGGCAACCGTGGCTGGCAGGGCAAGCCGGCTGACTATGTCTTCATCTACGAGTTCATGTGATGCACCACAGGCAAAAACCGGCAAACCCACTTTCCATGAAGTCACGTGCGTCGCTGCACCGCAGTTACCCCGCGTTCTTGCGGCTGTCGGGTGGCGAGTTACTCCGGCCGCGCACTCCGACATTCCGACGCCAGAAGTGATCTCAGCAGCAGAGAGCAGTTTGTGTGATCTTGCCCCGGCTCCTTCCTTACTTGCTCTTGTGCAGCCTCCTTCCTAGCGGGTACTTAAAAGGATAGTTATTTGCCCCCCTTGGTCTTGTTTGCAGAGTGTAGTTGAAATAGATGTTCCATTTCTCCCCCCTCTTTTTATTCTAATCAGCAAACAACCCATCAATAGACTTCAATACCTCTCATGAATATTACAAAAAGAATCAAAGTTAATAATTTATCCGTAATTACGAACACTACGAATATTAGAAAATTTTCATCCCTTTTTCCATCTTTACAGAAAATGGGAGATCTGTATAAATATCAGGATACTTTACCTTCTTTGCCTGTTCCTAAATTACAAGATACTTTGAAATTATATAAAGAAAGTATTATACCATTATATCCAAACGGTGAAAAAGATGCTGAATTTATCAAATACTCTCAAATTATCGATAAGTTTGGTAAAAGTAATGAAGGTAATGAATTGCAGGTAAAATTAGAAAATTTTGCAATCGATAAAAGAAATTGGCTATCGGAATTTTGGGATAATTATGCTTATTTAGATTATAAAGATCCCGTTTCTCCATTTGTTTCTTATTTCTACAGCCATAAACAATTAAATTCACAAATCGGTAAAGATCAAATTTTGAAATCAACGGTTATAACAATCAAGCTTTTAGAATATATGAAATTAGTTGAAAATGAATCTTTACAACCAGAATTAATTAAAAATTCTCCATTTTGTATGGAAAGTTTCAAATGGATGTTTAATAACTGTAGAATTCCTGGTAAAAAAAGTGATTATAATCTACAATTCAATGGTAAAGATAATAGATTTATGATTATAATTTCACATGGTCACATATATAAATTACAAACTCATGATGAGTTAACTGATGAAGTTTTAAAATTTAATGAAATTTATCATAGCTTATCATCAATTTTGAATGATTCCTCAAAGAGAGGTAAAAATGTAAATCCAATTGGTATTTTGACCTCATCAAATAGAAATGACTGGTTTGAAAATTATGAAAAATTGAATAAAATCTCAAGTATTAATAAATCAAATCTGAATGATATAATTCAAAGTTCTTTTGTGCTTTGCTTAGATGATAATTCGCCAATTACCATTGAATCAAAATCAAGAAATTGCTGGCATGGTAATGGTTATAATAGATGGTTTGATAAACCAATTCAAATGTTTGTATCTAAAAACGGTTCTTCAGGATTTTTAGGTGAACATTCTAAAATGGACGGTACTCCAACCTTAAGTTTAAATACTTGGTTAGTTAATGAAATTGCAAATTATAACCTTAATGAAGAGGATTTGGTTAAACCGTCAGCTTTACCAAATTTGAAACACTTGAATTTTGAAGTTGATCCTGATATTTCAAATCAAATTAAAGTTGAAACTGATAAATTCAACCAAACTGTCAATTCTTTAGATATAAAAACATGGCAATATTTTGGTTTTGGTAAAGATGATATTAAACTTTTCAAAACCTCACCTGATAGTTTTGTTCAAATGTTAATTCAATTGGCATATTATAAGTATACAGGTACTATAAGACCAACTTATGAGTCTGCTTCAACTAGAAAATATTTCAAGGGTCGTACGGAAACATGTAGATCAGTTTCAGTTGAATCACTAAAATTTGTTAAAGATTGGGAAAACACCTCATTAACAAATGAAGAAAAGTTGAAATCTTTCAGAGATGCAATCAAAAGTCATGGTCAATATATTAGACGTGCGAGTGGTGGATTGGGTGTCGATCGTCATTTATTTGGATTAAAGCAAATGATTGATAAGAGTGGTGGTTCTGAAATTGTTGCTGAATTTTACAATAATCCGATTTTCAACTATTCACAACATTGGTATTTATCAACTTCACAATTGAGTTCTGAGAATTTCAATGGATATGGATGGTCACCAGTTGTACCTGAAGGTTTTGGATTTGCTTACATGATCAATAAGAAATGGTTGCACATTAATATTACCAATTTTAAAGAAAACCCATTTGGATTAAAAGTAGATGAAATGGCATATTATTTGACATTAAGTTTACAGGAATTGCAAGATGCATTGAGCAAGGAACTGATCAAGTCAAAACTCTAGAATTATATTATTTGTATAGTGCTGATTTTTTTGTAACTGAATGAATTTTTTAACGTGCGCGAGCTGACGGTTTTGTGAACATGAAAGTAATGATAATGAAAAAAAAAATTTTGATGAAAAAAACAAAAAAAAAAATCACAGGCAAAGAACTATTGCCTTTTCTGTACCAGCCAAGCAACAAGCAACGGATTATGTTCAAAAACAAGAAAACAAAGCAGCAGTCGCTTAACACAGTTGACAGTTTGTTATCCACTTATCTGCAAGTCAGTGATAAGAAGATTACTAAAAGTAAGAACAAGAACAAAAGCAAGACGAAATCGAGTAGAGCACATGAAGCGAGTAAAATTCTAGAAGTAAACTCCAAGCTTGGAAACTTCCAACAGACGAAGGAGAATTTGAAAAAACACAAAGAAAAGGAAAGGAAGATTAGAAACCGGGAAATGAAAAAAATTGAAGATATCAACTCTAAAATCATACGACAAGGCAAACTGGATAATGGTGACGAAGAGCTTATTGGTAGGATAGTTACTGAAAAGCTGAAGGATTTGCAGAAAATCGATTCGGCTAGTAAGGATGAAAATTTGGTTGAGATGCAAAATGAAGTTCTGAATTTGACAAGCACCGAAACCACAAAGGCCAAACTTAAACACCTGAAGGATAGACAACTGTTAAATAGGCAAAGAAATGCCGCTAGCGTGACTGCATTCAATGACAAGGTTGCCAAGGGATACATTTCCATTGGGGGTCTTACTCCTGGTCTTGCCCAACCTGGTGATGACGACAGTGATAGCGACGAGGATGAAGAAGATGAGCAGGTGGGTGGAGAATTGACGGGATTCAAGGACGATTTCGACGATTTCAATTGATGAGTTACATACATAGAAATCTATAAATTGTAAGCTAACATACAGATATACATATATACAAGAAGAGCGTCAAGCCAAGCTATTTTGAGCTTGTTGGATTTTCTAGTGGTTTGCCGTCATTCTCAAATGGCAACTCCTTCCTCGCTTCGTCCAACAATGGCTGTATACCCTGTTTGACTAAATGTGCTTGGATGCACTCTTTATACTCAACCCAAAAATCCTCACACTCGTTCTCTAGTCCTTTGCCTTTCAAGAACTTCTCTGAATACCATGAATTGAAACACGTGTCATATTTTTGCTTAAGTTCGTTACATTCAGGTGCAAATGATGTTGACAACAAATTACCCATTTTGCTGGCTCCGCAGATCTTTTGTATCCTGTTGTTGCAAACTACTCAAAACTCTCGCAAGCGCCACCCAACATGCTTATTCATGCCGCTGTTCCAGTAATTGCTGCTGCAGAGTTTCATGTTGTGCACACCAAAGGGGATTTCCAGAAAAAAACACCGACGCGTCGCTTGCCCTTTCCCTGGCGACGCGTCGCTTGAGAGCTTTGAAAACGCGCTACGCGTGCGAGAAAACAAAAGACGAGCGGAAAACAAAACAAACAAAAAACGCGTTTTCCACTTTCCCACACTTTGATCTGCCACAACCCCTGAATCTGAAACCGCGTCTTGATTGTCTCTCTGAGGTTTTGCTTGCTGTCTTACTCTATTTCGTCTTTGGCAATTAATGTACCAAATCCAGCAGGCCCAGAGCTGGGTGTCTAAACTAGTTTTTTCTTACTTTTAGTTGAATTCCTTTCCATCTTTTGCATCTTTTCCAGCTCCATTCAAACTGCTCGTCTTTCAGTATCACCACACCGTCTAGCCAATACACACACATCTACCTTATCTACACATACACCCAGATATAGCCATTAATACCAAGAAATGAGTTTACAACTATACATCTACTTGTTTCTAAGTATATCAATAACGTATGTCATTGGAGACCCATATGTTGGATTCCCTTTCAGTGACCAGTTACCCGATATTGCAAGAATTGGTGAAGATTACGCATTTTTTGTCAACTCACAGACTTTTAGGTCAAGTGATGATTCCCCAGTAACTTATACTGCCTACGGCTTACCTGATTGGCTAAGCTTTGATTCCACATCATTAAAACTATATGGTTTGCCTGGTAGTGATATAACTGATTTTGGTCAAATCGAATTTATATTACAAGGGTCAACGGCTGATAATAAAAGTTCAAATCAATCATGTTCGATTTACTTATCGGACCAACCGTCACCTGAACTGAATCCAAATAACTCAGTAATGACACAGCTGACGTCCATGGGTTATACAAATGGCTATTCGGGTATAATCTTAACTCCTGAAGAATCTTTTAACATTCAATTTGACAAAAACACTTTCCAAGTACCTTCAAGTTCAGATAATCAAATTGTAGACTATTATGGTAAAAGTTCAAATAGAACATCTTTACCAAGTTGGTGTTTCTTTGATTCCAATACTTTAACTTTTTATGGTGTTGCACCTTCAATTAATTCAATTAATGCCCCCAGCTTGGAATTTGATCTAACTCTAATTGCAACCGATTATAGTGGTTATTCAGCTACTCATTCTGATTTTTCAATTGTTGTCGGTGGCCATAATTTATATATTCAAAACACAACAGGTTATAACAATACTGTTCAAGTCAACCCAGGTGATACATTTTCAATCGATTTACCATTAGATTTTATTTATTTAGATGGTGATGTTATCACAACCGATCAAATTTCAAATATAGTTGCATATAACTCACCAAGTTGGATTCAAATCGATGATAAATCAAAATTATCAGGTACAGTGCCTGAAGATCAAACTTCAAATGTTGTTGTTAATGTTACATTGTTCGATACATATCAAGATTCTATTTTCCTAAATTTCGATATTAATGTAATCCATTCGATTTTCAATATTGATTCCCTTTCAAATATAACTGTCAGTGACGGTGCTTTCTTTCAATATACTTTACCAGACTCGTATTTTAAAAATGAATCAGCAACCGATCTAGATGTCATATTTGATGACGATTGGTTGACTTTCTATCATTCAAATAAAACATTTGTCGGTCAAGTTCCTGACGATTTTGAAATGTCCTTGGTTGAAATAGATGCAAGTATGAACATTATGAAGCAATCACGCACATTTTATTTATTAGGTAAACCCAATAGATCATCATCATCAAGAAGGGCTTCTTCAACTGCTTCGTCTTCTTTTTACTCCCGTTCAAGCAGTTCACTATTTTCGAGCTCAAGATCATTATTAAGTGCAACGTCAAGTACAAAGCCAAGCTCAACTCGAATATCGGGCTCAAGTTCAAGATCAGCTTCAATAACTTCCTCAATATCTTCAATAATTTCCATAGCTTCTTCAAAATATTCTCCATCTTCCTCATCCTCTGCATCTTCTTCATCCTCTGCATCTGCATCTGTGATACCCTTAAGCGGCTCCAACAAATCTTCAAATGCCGATAATCAAAAGAAGTTAGCTATTGGACTAGGTGTAGCAATTCCGCTTGTTGCTATAATTGCCGGTGCATTAATACTCTTTTTTTGTTGTTGTGGTAAACGTAGAAAGAATGATAAAGAAGATGCTAAAGACGATCAGGCTGCTGCTGCTGCTGCTGGTTTAAACATTGCACCTGCACCATTTATCAATAGGCACAATTCCTCAAATAGTACATTAACATATGATGCATCCTCAGCAAAGATACTTGCTAAAACGAACTTAGCAAATCTTGAAAAGAATGATGACTCTTCATCTTACTATTCAATAGCACAATCTACATTAACTGGTGACTCGAATCCGAAATTGTATCAATCGGCAAACAATCAAGTCAGTACTGATCATTTACTAGGTGCTGGAGCAGGTGCTTCATATAACGGTAATAGTGAAATTTTTAATTCATGGAGAAGGTCATCAAATGGCAACTTGAAAACGAGGGATTCATTGAGTTCACTAGCAACAGTTGCAACCAACGAACTACTGACTATTAACATGGTCAATGATAATAAGCTACGTAAAAGTCAAATGGTACTTCCAAAGCTGTCAAAGCTACGAAATCAGAGTAGTGATTCAATGTTTGATAATGTCCATAGCAATGACGAAAACGAAAAAAACTTAGCAACTCTAAGGGAGGAAGATCATATTGGTGATATCTCTAGAGACGGATCATATCATACGATATCGTCTGAAGCTCAGTTAGTTGGATTTGACAATCGTGGTTCGGTATCTCGAAGTATTCAGCGTGAGAATAAATCTTATCAAGCTGAATTATACAATCTTGATAGTGACGATTTTGCTGATAATGAATAATCGATGAAGTTTGATTGTTTCTGTACTATTATGTTTTTTTTTTCTTTTTTTCTCTTTAATTTCCTGTTTTAATTTTTTCTTTTTGTTTTTACGTTTCAGTTTACTCTTAATGCTCTTTCCCCCATTTTACTAGTATATTTTTTCAACTTAGTCGTTCGTTATTAACTATTTTACTATTTACTATAATTGTATTTACTTCGAAATAAAAGTTGTATCAAAAGGTAATTTATTAATTATCAACAAAAATAAATGTGTTTCCAAAAATAATGAAATAAGATAAATCCAGAATCAAGCTCAATTAATCCAGTTCACCAGAAAATTTCAACTGCTCAGCATAAGCAGCCGTATCATAAGCTCTTCTTCTTCCTTCAACATAATCCATCATTTCACCATAAGATTCAGGTATAACTGATGAATAACCTGGAGCATCATAACCGTCAACATCTCTTGGAATGTAAAAACTATAAACAAAAGTACCAGTTTCAGTAAATGACAAACGGTCATTTAGTGAACGAACTTTTGTATTAACTTTAACTTGCACCAAAGTACCAGGCACTGATAAAAATTCATGAGAATCGGCACTTAAAGAATTTGATGAAGTATCATAATCTTTTAATAAATCAGATAAGACTTTACACGATGGGGAATCTTCATTCGGTTCGTGAATATGTTCAGTATAACAAACATCCGCAGTCATTGAGAGAACACAACCTACGGGAACCGGAGCTTTGAAAGTAGTATTATCTAATGAAATGAATCTCGGAAAACTTCTTGTGAAAGCACCAGCAGCACAATAAGCTAACTCAAAAGTTTGTCTTAAAAGATAGCCACCGAAAATAATACCATGTCTATTTCTATATTGCGGTTGTTGGACTTGGGTAGCTGATAACCTTGTGTCTCTCATCAAAGACACATTTTTCGGTCTATCATTAATTGGTATTTCAAATAATTTCTTTGAAGAGTTATATAAACCATGAATCATTTTTGATTCAATCGCAGTTGGTGGAACTTTATCTAAAGATGAAGTTTTAGCTCTCAATTTCTTAGCTGCATTATGAGATTCAGCTCGTCTAAATTCTATCCATTCTGCTTCTGAAACTGGTAATAGTTTGTTTATTCTATGAGCTTTGTGAGTTGCAGGATTTCTAGCAACAAATGTGAAATTTGCGGAAAGAAAGCAATTTTTAGCGTCTTTTTGAATAATAGAGGGATTGATTTCCTCATTTTTTGGTAAGTTTTCTCCATAAGCAAAACCTTTAATACAAATTTCCATAGAGGATTTACCTGTATAAGTTATGTAACCAACAATCAAGAAATTATACTTATCAATTTCATCGATTTTCTTTGTAACATAAATTCTATCGATTGAGGCAGTTACATTCATCGGTTCAGCTGGTTTACAGTGTTTTGCTGCAACTCTGCCAGCCAAAGAGTCTAAATCTTGGAATAAATGACCAAATCTCAATCTACCAGGAGCATTAATATAAAAATCTCTTAAAAATAAGTCATCTTTAAATGGTAAAGTAATGAATGAAAATGAATCAGCTCTCGTCTTTTCTATAATTTTATTGGTTTTGACATCATCAATTGTCAACGAATCAATATTTAAACCTTCTTTCTTTCTTATAGCTTTTTTTTCCAAAATCTCCCACCAGGTAACTCTGTCCTTGGATTGAATTCTTTTTTGGAAATCAATTGCATCAGCTAAAACAGTTGATGTTGCGTCTGCTGAATCTTCAGGAAATGTTGAGTTGTCATTAACTCTATAGGTACTTGCGGATGCTTTTGAAACCGACTCCTTACTGTTTAATCGGACTTGGTTCAAGGAGTAAGCATTTCTGCATGCTAACTTTAGATTTAATTTAAGATTTGATTTTAGCATATTATTGGCAGTACTTAATAACATATTGCTAATCAGTTGAGTATTAAAGTAATGAAAACAATGTATTTGTCAATACCTACTGAGATAAGTAAAAGTATCAACAAGTAATATTTATAGCAAATAGTTTAATGCAAAGTCTGGATAACCCCTCTTACCGGGCACTGTCATCCGAAAACGGAGAAACTCAATTGCAGTACAGGCAGATATAACTCACTTTCTCGCTCAACACAGAAAACTCCACTTCTTGCGACAACCATGCCGTTGTGGTTACGTAAGCTTCTGATTGTCGCATTTTATACGAATTATACGACGTATACGAGGTATACGAGGTATACGATGAAAAGTCGGAACGATCGTTTAAAAACACACGATTTCCGTAAATAGGCCGGTTTCTTCATGTTTTCCTCCTCCGTTACCTAATTTTTATGTCTAGCTTCTCTAATCTTGCCTTTTAACCCGTTTATCTGTTGCTGTTACTTAAACTACAACTTATCCTTCTGAAAACCTTTTTGTTTTTTTTTTCATTTTTGATTTCATCCTTTCTGGACAGCCAAGCGAATTTCTACATCTATCATGGATATAGTACTTGAAATTTTTGACACATACTGTTTCGACAGGGCTTACGCAACTTTATTACCAAAGTCTTTGCAATCTTACATACCTGAAACTCCATCTTTTGTTTCGAATGTTCTAGATTCAATAAACAACACAACAAACTCTGCGCTTTCATTTGCTGAATCAAATATTCCAAATTTTGCAAAAGTTGCCACAGATTTTAATATAACAAGAAGCATTTATGGTTACAATAATAATTACTATTTTCTCGATGAAACGGTATTTTCCCATGCCTCCCTATTACCGAGATATAATATTTTAAGGCAAACTATATCATTATCCATAATTACTTCAGTTTTCGGTTTGTTGTTGTATTTTATTGTTGCATACCTTTCATTTGCATTTGTTTATGATAAATCTAATTTTAATCATCCAAGATATCTGAAAAATCAAATTACTTTGGAGATTTATCAAGCATCAACTGCAATCCCCGTGATGGCCTTATTAACAGCTCCTTGGTTTTTATTAGAACTTCATGGTTATTCAAAACTTTACTATAATATTGACCAATCAACCGGTGGCTGGATTGCAATTCTATTACAACTTCCTTGCTTTATTTTATTTACTGACTGTGGAATTTATTTTATTCATAGATGGTTACATATCCCATTCATTTATAAGCGTTTGCATAAACCACATCATAAATGGATCGTTTGTACACCTTTTGCTTCACATGCATTCCATCCTGTTGACGGCTACTTACAATCATTACCCTACCATTGGTATCCATTTCTTTTCCCACTGCATAAAGTTTCATATTTATTACTTTTTACTTTTGTAAATTTTTGGACAGTTATGATTCATGATGGTGAATATTTATCAAATGATCCTGTTGTTAATGGTGCTGCATGTCATACAATTCATCATTTATATTTTAACTACAATTATGGTCAATTTACAACTTTGTGGGATAGATTGGGTGGTTCATATAGAGAACCTGATTCTGAATTATTTGATAAAGAAAAGAAACTCGATAGGAAAACTTGGGTTAAACAAACCAAGCTAATGGACGAAATCAGAAAAGATGTTGAAGGTGGAAAAGATGATAGGGTTTACGTTTCAGCAGATGCGAAGAAAACTCAATAAATTTATTGATCAGCTAAATTTAAGATGTACATTAATGATAAAAAAACGAATGATGAATAACTTTTAGTTAAAGTAAAAATAAATATGAATAGAATTTTTGTAGGTGTTTAAAATTTATATAGAGAAGAGATCTAACTACTATTTTTCGTTTAATATAAGTTCAGTAATTTTCTTAACAATTGCACAGCATTGTTCTTCATGATATCTTTTACAAACTAATTGTAATGAAACAGGTTTACCAATTTGGTCATCAAGATTGAAATATTGCCAATTATTTTGATCCATTATGTTCACAAACTTTGATCTTTCATATCCAAGATCATCTTCACCGACCGTTCCAACGGGAAATGACATTGAAGTATAATCCAAAACATTTATTGCTCGGGTATAAAAGTTGGCGATTGAAGAAAGCTCACCCTGTTTCCAGCAAACCGTTGAATAAGTAGGCATGATAAAACAATCAATATCATTATCTTGAAAAAATTTATCGAATCGATATTGATATTCATATTTCAATCCTGCCTTGTCACAAAATTCGTTCACGCTATCAACTTTACCTGGTCTTGTGAAGGAATTTTGAAATAAGTCGGACAATGGTTCACCACTCAATCGGCAATATCTTTCAACTTCGTCAAAATTATCACTGCCAAACAAACTTAGTAGTAAATTACCCAAAACGGAAAACTTGACAGGCAAAGACTTTTCATCTAACGAAATGCAATCAAAAGAATCTTTGAATTTTGACAGTTTCGATTGGAGTTTCCTAATATTGTTGGTGATTGGTGGATGTGGCAAAATCTCACCATCCCATTTCAAAAACCCAATTTTTATCCTTGAATCGATAGTCTGATCAATGATTGATCCATTCCATTTCAAAGGTATATGTTTTGGATCAACTTCACATAAAGGATTTCCCAAAATAATATCTGAAACTAGCATTAAATCATCAATATTTTTACAAATTGGACCAATAACCGAGCACACAGCTATTTGATTCGGGTAAGAATTGGCGACGTTCAAGTAGGGAAACCTATTTGAGCTTGCTCTTAAACCGTATAAACCATGAACATAACTTGGAACTCTAATGGAGCCACCAATATCGGTACCTAAGCCAATGATTGAACCACATCCACCAATTAATGCACCCTCACCTCCTGAGGATCCACCACACGACATATGTCTATCCAAAGAATTATAAGTCGTACCTAAATTACTGGAAGTTTCTGCACTAAACATTGCCATTGGAACTGTTGTTTTAACATAGAAAACGGCCCCTTCATCTTGCAAAATCTGAGCAATTAATGAAATGTCATTCCTTGATTTTCTATGAGTTATTATTTTCTCAAACTCCTCAGAAATGTGTGGCGCAATATAACCAATTGCAGTTGTGATTCCAGGTAAATTGACTTGATCTTTGAGTGAAATAGGTATGCCGTGTAGCCTGCCTAAAAACTTACCTTTATTCTCTTTGAAATAATCATCCAACTCCCTAGCTTTTGCAAATGCTCGATCAAAGAATATTTCTGAACAACAATTCGTTAATTGATGAACTAAACCAGCTCTATGACAAAATGCGAAGGTAATTTCATAAGCTGTTAAGTCACCTTTTTTCTGTAATTCTAATAACTCTGTCGCAGTTTTTTCAGTAATGTTTCTTTCCTTCTCTGGTAAAATTTTGTCCAAGTAGGAGTTCACGTTAGACTCATCATCGGCAGAGGGGATTTCCGATAAAATCCATTCTTTTGGGATTTTCTCCAGTAAACTCTGCCTTTTTTCAATTGCAACTTGTTTATAGTGCATTCTATGAGTTTGGAAAAATCAGCTTTGTTGCGAGGTAAGAAGGATTAAGAGGAGGCAGACAGACTGCTTTATAACATGCAAAGCCACACCGTTAAGATAAAGCGACCGAGATTCCCCAAAAGAGAATATTGTCGGCGAAAGTTTCCCAACGATGGATGCCTATTGGTTATAAAGTATTTTATAGATACTAAGAAAGCAAAACACAGCTCACGAGAAAAATGAAAGTGACCAGCACCAATGAATATATGTTGAAAGGTTCAAAGAGCTCCGTTGGCTGTGGCTCAAAAGGCCCGTAAATGTTCGGGGCATTTACGACGTTTTTGTGTGTGAGCTTCTTGGGCACCGTCGACTCCGACACGGAAGTAGTGAAGATATCAACGTTATGAGATGAAAGTGGGTATGTAAGCGATGGATGTTTTGAGGAGTGCACATGGTTGTTGTACTGATAGCTGAGGACAACAAAAAGCAGTGCCAGTGCTATTATAGAGTATTTTCTGACGGGATGTCTATATTTAGCTTTGAAGGGTAGAAAACTATTTTCCCTGATTGATAGAACATGGTTACTGTCTTGTGATGTGAGATGGGTATCGAAAGTGGCTTCTTGAAACATGGATGAGGAAAACGAAACCAGGATGGTGCGATGAAGAAAACGGGTATTATATTGTGCTTGAAACGTGTCCAAAGGAACTGCAAGAACGAAAGACCGAGCAGGAATAAAAAAACCAAACGAAGAAAACAGTAAGCTTTAATACCTTTTGTCCAGATATGCAATATCTCCTTCGGTGTAATTGAACAGGAGCCGGGATCTGCAAAGGAAAACAGAAAAAAAGAAGAAAAACACACCCTGTCAACAAAAACAAACCCTGACAAATCAAAACAAAAGAAACTTCTCGTTTCAGGGGCAGATGCAGCAAAAACGTTTCTTTTTTTTATTCCGTCCCTTCCACTTTTTCGTCCGTTTCTCATCTCCGCAGCCGTTTCTCTGCTAATGCCTCGGATATAAGTTCAGGTGGATCATCCATCGTACTGTCGGTGGTACTGTTGGCGTCTACAGTGCTGTTGAACGGGTCCTTTGTTGCTGGACTGGGGTCCTGCTGTTGTAGGGATAGAATAGGGTGCTTTTGCATTATCTCTGACCGGGCAAAGTCAAGCGCAATTTGTCTGCCCTTCTCGGTCCTAAGTAACTTGCCTCCAGCTCCATACTTAGGTGATGATGGGAACCTAATGCTGATTTCCTCTTCTTCTTCCTCTTGCTCTTCCTCTTGCTCTTCTGTCTTGTCCTTTTGGCCTTTTTCTAGTCTCCTTCCTTCTTCTTCTCCATTTTCAACCTTACTTAGACGACGTTTTTTCTTTTTGTTACGAAAGTTGGAAAATCTAGTTGATTGCAAAATTGGCGGTTCCTCCCATGGGGGTGATTCATACCCTGCCATTATATCCTTAACGTAATTTTGTGTTAGATTCTGCTCTTCCTTCTGTTCCTCATCTTCCTCACTGTTTTCCTCTATACTCTTTCCAGCACTACATGAACCGTACTGTTGCAATTGTAGTAAATGCGGCTGTTTGCTAGTAGATTCATCATCTTCACTTATATGAAAACCTTTTAATAGCGCCTCTCTATGTACACTAGCACTATCTTTATTAAACTGATTCTTTATTGTTGTAAGCGTATTAGTATGTGTAAGTGTATTATCTCTCCCGTTCGATAATCCCAGATTTTGTTTGTATCGATCCTTTATATCTTTGAATTCTGATAATTCTGAACTCAAAGGATGGACAGACTTAATTTCCTCAGATGAGTCAAAACGTTCATCAACTTTTCCTCTTCCAATGCTGTCACTACTTCTATCCACTACATTGGAATTTCTTTCGCTACTGTTAATATCCTCTCCTTCATCACCTCTCAATTCAATATCTTTTTTTGTGAGAATGTTAACATTGGCTGCGTTCTCATAAAATTCTTTAACATGGTTTATATTGTTGTAAATTCTTGTAGAATTTTTGTTGTATAATTCTAGTGATGGGATTAGCTTGTTACTGATTACATTGTTTGAAATCATCAAGTTCTCATTAATTTTCTGTAAATTTAACGTTATCAATTGTTCAACCTTGTCAATCTCATCTAATATTCTTTCCCTATTAGGGTTTTGTTTAATTGACCGAGATTCATAGAAAAATGAAAGTCTTGGTTGCTTATCCGTTCCACTATCTTCTTCGTTTTCAATTTCATTCCTTATTTCCCGAGCCTTTTCGAAATCATTTTCTTCCCTCATCGATGACATCTTTATTTCCAATTCTTCTATGTTGCTTGTTCAAACACAATTTGTTGTATCATTTAAATAGAAAACCTATCATCACCTTCATTTTCATGAATTCGCGTTTCAAACTTAAAATTTGACCTCTCTAATTTTTTACCTATGTCGTAGTTTTTTCAAAAGCTAATAACTAAAAAACATTAGTTTACCGTCCTATAAGTTGACTGTTTATTTTGTTTGCCTCTTATCCAAGTTAAAACAAGAAAAAATTTTATCTGAAAAAAATGAAATAGAACAATCACAATTGTAAAAAAAAGGTCGTACCCGGATTCGAACCGGGGTTGTCCGGATCAAAACCGAAAGTGATAACCACTACACTATACAACCCTTTTAAGGCTAAAACCTTGGTATTAATACCTTGACCCACAGTGATATACACGTATTTTTGGTAATTAATTCTAACTTAGGGATCATCTCAATTTTTTGTAAGGCACTAAGTTGATATGGCATTATAACAACATGTTTTTTTTTCCTTTAATATGGTTAGTGCACCTCACACTATCATGTCTAAGAATATTTATTAACTTCTAATCATAGCATTCAAATTAGTTTTTATTCACAGTGACATTGGGCTATTGTGTCAAAAAAAGTTTTTACATCAAAAAAAAATTATATTGCAACTTCACATATATGGGATTGTTTCGTTTCTTGCTTGTTCAACTATTACACAAACTTTTGTGTACTTTCATTCTTGACTTTGATGAGTATCACTACTATATCTAAATTAAATATTTTAAAATATACGTCCAGTCCATTGTTGTAATTTCTGGTGAATATACTTCAACAGGTTCTACTGCCTTTTTGGAAATAGCAACAATAACTTACGAGTATCAAAATTTTGGCGGCATTTTTCCTCAACGCGTGTGAGTATTCATGCACAAACAGATGTAAACTAAACATAAGACCATTCCATTTCTTTGGGAGGCATTAATCGAAACGCTTATAGCGCTTGAAACTTGATGTTATTCCTTTTTTTGATAAACTGATTGTGGAAGAAAGATAAGAGAGACGATACACTTAGTTTTGAGTTTGCGCTAACTTGCTAACTCGTGCAGAAAACGTTTCATGTAGTTGAAAAGAATAATAACTCGATTTCACACAACTTCTTAACCATACAGAAGGATAAGTGGCCATACCCATAATCGGTTAATCATGGCTATAACAAATTTGGTTTTTTCCAAAAATATAAAGACAAAGGCATACAGCACTAGTAGGAAAATATACTTTTGTAATGTGAAGTCGCCTTATCTCCCAGATCACTTTTTGCTTGTTTTTGAGGCCTCCAATAATATCTGCAACAATATTTCCAAACAAAGAGTGAGGAAAAAACCACCAAAAAACCTGCTTGCCTTTTAGTTTTAAATTTTAATTTTGTAGACGCAAATAACAAAGATGAACATTCATCCAGTGTAAAAGATTTTTTAAATTGGTTAAAGCTTTATGGTTTGAAATTTCATGGCTCAACTTGGAAACCTACATCTCAGAAAAAATAATGAACTTTGAATTAAACAAATTTATAGAAAAAGGGTTACGCTGTTGAAACCGGGAATTGTCATTCCGGGCTAATATGTACAAAACTTAGGTTAAACCAAGAAACGAAAACATCAATTAATGTAATATAGTAAAAATAAGCATCGCTGGCGAATCTCCTTAAGCTTGCTCTTCATCTTCTTGAATGAAATCCCAATCTTCAAAACCGTCTTCATACATTCCACCCAATGTTTTTTCAATTTTTACTAGATCTCTTTGACTTGCAACTTTGTTATATTCGACATATTCTTCGTCTGTCAACAAACAACTATCTAATAATTTTTGAATTTCAGCTGGCTTAATCTTAAAACCAATAAAAACAATTTCTTGCCTTCTATCTTCGTGGACACCTTTGAAATCAAATTTAATAGAAGCAATGGTATCTTTATCTTCGGGCCAAAATTCTTTTGCCATTGCACCGAACCATGGAGTACCGGCGTTCAACGTCAACATAGAACCCGCTGAACTCCATTCACCACGTAATATATATCTTGTAGCAAGCCAGAAAAATCCCTTTGATCTGACCACTGAGCCTAAAGCAGAATTTCTCTTATTTTGTAACATCTCTTCCTTCGTGAGTTCTTCTCCTTCTTCTCCTTCTTCCTCTTCTTCTTCTTCTTCTTCTTCTTCTTCTTCTTCTTCTTCTTCTACTTCGCTCTCCTCTTCTTCGTTTTCTTCACCTTCAGCTTCTTCAGGTAAGTTGACTCTTTCTATGATTTGAAGTTTATCGCAGAGCATGTCGTATAACTTCTTAGGATGGAAAGGTTTACGAGCTCTGTAAACAAAATTGTTAATACCATATTCTTCAGTTTCTGGCTTTGGTGTCATTCTTTTCTTATCCAAATCATCACCGTAACCTAATCTTGCATTTGATTCTTCCAAACTTCTTAACCAACCAGAAGATGTGATGGCCTTAGCAAAATTGAACAAGTTTGTATTAAGGAGTTGATCGTTAGAAACCTTAGAGTAATTGGTAGTTATAACTTTGGCCACCGGGTTCAAGGTACGCACAATCTGTTTGACCTTTTTAAGAACTCTTTTAGATACACCTGCGGCTTTATTAATGATGATAACATCCGCAAACTCAATTTGATCAACCAGTAGGTCAGTAACTGTTCTATCTTCTTCACTCATGGAATTGTTTTTGGAACCCCATCTGTCAGCTAAATAGTCAGTTGTTTCAATGTCATCTGAAAAATTAACTGCATCGACAACTGTGACACAAGTATCTAAACGAGCAATTTTGTTCAAACCACCCAAGTTGACAATTTCTTTAAGAAGTTTAATATCTTCTTCTTTGCCGGCAGTTTCTGCCATAAGCTCGGAAAACTCTTGAGTGAAAGTTTCAGCAACTTGCATTGGTTCACCAATACCTGTACTTTCAATTATAATATAATCAAACTCATCACCCTTGGCAACGCGGATCAACTCTTCTAGTAAATCACCACGAAGAGTACAACAAATACAACCATTTTGGAATTGAATGACTTTTTCCTTGGTGGTGACAACTTTGTGGCCGGTGATCAATTCCGCATCGATATTCAAACTTGAAATATCATTGATGATAACGGCAATTTTAAACCCATGTTCTTGCTTCAAAATATTTTCCAATAATGTGGTTTTACCGCTTCCCAAAAATCCAGATAACAAAGTGACTGGAATTGCCTTTTTTGGTTTTTCTACGACTGGAACCACCTTTTTTGATTTTGCTACGATTGCCATTGCTTATGTGATTATTTTTTCGTGCACCCAAGTTGAAAATTCTGTACACACAAGTAGAGTATAATTATGAGCAACATATCAGGTTTATATACTTTTGAATGCATGGCTAAAAAGGACTTATGGTGTTGTTTTGTACCTTGTAATACTTCAGATGAAAAAAGTGTTCAATTTTTTTCGAAAGTCTATTGTTTCACTATAACCCACAGGGTGATGATTAGTAAACCTAGTTTTTTATTGGCTCCTGCGTTTGTGGTGGGGCACAAACAACAAAAAGATAAAACCCTGTGAGTAACCACTATGGTTCTGGAACTAAAATTGGTTCAGGTGAGTTACAAAAAGACTTGAATCTGGACCATTCTTGGCCTGAAAAATATGCCATTCTAAATTAAGCTTGTTCAAAATTATACACCAGAATGAAAAAAAAAAATTCCCGATGACACATCCACACCTACTTGGTGATTAAATCTTGAATATTTTCCAGTGAAACAATTATTCCAATGTGAAAGCCACATTGCCAATAAATGGTTCTAATTTTCTTTGACCAAATTTAATATTTTCAAATAAGACATTTGAATAACCTGCAACCGCGAATGAAAATAGTAGTTTATATCAAGAGAAAACATCCTTGTTTTACGTGAAAAACTATTGGTCTTTCTCCGTTTCAGCCTTGCTTATAGTAGATTTTGAAGTAAGAATATCGTGCTCTCTTATTCCATACCAATTGTGTTTGTTTATTTAGTGTAACAATCGGCCAGAGCATCAAATGTCGCTCAATTGATTACCCTTTTTGTTACACGATAAAGAGACCGGAATTAAAAGTTAAATGGAACAGACTCATAAGGTTAACAGCAATATGAAAAAGTAATCTAAAATATGATTTTTCTGCTAGTATTGATTATGATTTTCTAGTTTCTAATTTAAGTATCAACACCCTTTCTGTTTAGTAACTTAGATAAGTGTTTGTTTAAAGTCATTTGTCGAAACCGGTTTGCAGTTTAGTTAATCTTTTTAGGACGAACACATTTAGAATTGAATAAAAAAATTCTCAATCTCTCTCAAAAAAAAACACACTAAACATGTTGGATACATTTTCATAAAAGACAACATATCATGTCAATGATTTTACCGATTGAATAAGAAATAACTAGTTTGTGTGGACTTTTTTCAAAGGTGTTAGTGGTTATCGTGACGCGTGTGGAGTTATTTAAATATGCTTGTTTGAATAAAAACGTCAGTTTTCGTTATTATACAGTGAAGCATTCTAAAAATGTAGAAGGGTCTTTGACAAATACACTCATGTCATGCGAATACGTTGTAAGTTCAGCAGCAACTCCTTTGTATGCCGTACCAGTATAAAAACATTTTTGATGAAGCAAACCTCAAAAAAATGATGTTCTGTCCTTAATTGGCGGGTAGAAAAATCCTCAAAGCATGAAATGTTGATTTAGTTCGAAAAGACTTGAAGGATTGCTCCAAAATCGCAACAAAATTGTTATCAAGAATGGTATAATAGTTTCTCCCGAGTTGTGCAAAGTTTGAGCTACCATTTTGGATCACAAATTGGTAAAATAAGGCCATTTGAGGCCAGTTCTGTCTGAAATATTTGATTAAAATTCTAATTGAATATTCGATTCAAAAACATGTAATATTATTCAAACTTTTGGCATTCAATTTATCATATCCAATAATTCGAATAAACCAAGAATAAATCCCGATTCATCATCGTCTAAGATAAAAAAATATAACTGAGTCCAAAGAACAAACAACAGTGATTAAAAGCGGGATGACATGTATTTATTTGGTTTGTTGTCATTGAACTTTACCCCAAACCTACCACGAGACTACTAGCTATGAAAAAATATACACAAACACATATCAAAAACCAATGTAATTAAGCTTTAAGTGTATATCAAGGCTTAACTTATGCGCTATAAGTTCTTACATTTCCGTTGATTGCTTCATTTCAACTTGCCCAAATCTTAAACAAGCGTCTTTACATTGCAGATGTTTTTGCATGAAAAAGTAAACTGATGAGGTAAGGATCACGTGACTGTTTGAAATTTTGGAAACAAAAGCGAAATGTTTCAAAAAGCCTAATGAAGACAACTAAAAACAATCTTTTTAATGAAATAGTTTCAAGCACATGTGACTAATTTGTTACATTGAATGGTTAGTTTGTAAATTTATAATTGAAGTTGCAGAATTTGCAAAGCTTCTTTAGCAAACAAGCAAAGCATCGCAGGGCACTAGATTGAAAAGCAGTGACCATGTATACGTTGCTGCCAAGTCGGGCTGTGTACGAGGGCGCGTGGTGCAATGGTTAGCATGTCTTCTTCCGGCGGGGATGGTTGCGGGTTCGAGTCCCGCCGTGCTCTTGTATTAGGTTATTTTTTGCTGTTGGCGGTGTTACTAGATCAACAAAGTACTACAAACGTGTACAAGTTGTGGGCGGAAGTAAATGCTGATTTCTTTTTTGTTTAGCTAACTAATGAGCAACAAGAGTTCTAACTATATCAAAAAAAAAATACAATTGTTTAATCGAAACGTTTATTTATGTAACCTAAGAAAACTATACCAACAAAACTGAATTAACAACACCGTCTCTATCGGGTTCATTCGTAATTTGTGCATATTTACCCCACACAACTTTACCACCAGCAGTAACCAACCCTAACTCCGAAACGTTAACTTCAATGATTGTACCCTTTGTTAAAACTCCCATTTGAGTATACATTGGAGATTGGGGATTTTTCTTAACTGATAAAATTGGCAATAAAACCGTTACTCCAAGTTCAGGATGTGTAACATTTGCTTTCTTTTGTCTCAATGCAGACGGTCTAATGATTCTTTCCATTTTGACAGGTCTTCTAGTAAATCCTTCACCAACAAAGGTATGTTTGGTGATCATCCTCTTCCATGATTTCGATTTTGATTTACCAGTCTTGATGACTTTGAACATTTCTTCTTCACTAATACCTCTAACTTTTGGTAAAGGAACAGAATACTTGTCCGCCTTCTCCATTCTCTTTTGTTTAATTGAAGACGATATTGCCTTTGCGGTGTTTTGTTGTTGTCTATCTAATAAATATGTTGGTAATGCTTCACCATCATCCTCATTTGGTTTCGATGGTCCCTTCAACTTACTCTCTTCATGTGCCTTAATCTTCTTTTTCATTGCAACCTTCTCAGCATAACGCTTCTTAGCAAACTGTTTACCCTTCCAACCCTTCAAAGTCTGTGCATCTTTAGCAATTCTATGTGATTCTCTTGCCTCTCTCTTTCTTTTTCTTTCATCATGATCTAATCTCTTACCATGCTTCTTAATATGCTGATCAATATAGTCATTTTGAGGCATTGTGTTGGGGGGGGGGGGGTTCTTGGCCTAAAATTTGCAAAAGAGTTTAATAGTTATGTAAAACGATTGAGTGATAAAAATTTTTTATCTTTAATTTTTTTTTTTTTCAGGCGCCACCAAAAATTTTTCTTTTTGTCATGATTATTTTAGGTAGTTTGCTAACTGACCTTGAATAGTCAAGTCGTACACACAACCATGTCTAGATCTGTTAAAACTGAAACGTTAAATGGTCTGCTTTTATCAATTGCAGATTCAATAGATTCTACTACTCTAGCGCTAGAGAAAATAAATCAGGATGTTGACACTGATATATCCGATAGTGTGAAAAAACAACCAGCATTAGTGAAAAATTTACTTGAATCAATAGACTTGTCATCATCCAGCCCATTGGATTCAGTCTCTTTACTTTCACTGAAAAACTCGTCCTTGTTAGGCTATGTTACAGATTTGGCGTTGCTTTTAGCGATCAAATTAAAATCAATAAAGGATTCAAAAAATGCTTCAGATTACAAAGAAGATCAAGAAAATCTTTTAAACTCAGTAGTTGGTAATCGTGTTGTTCTAGAAAAAGGTATCAAGTCTTTAGAAAAAAAAATAAGCTATCAACTAGAGAAAATGGTGAATGCATATCATAGAAGAGAAAAAGAACAAGAAGATCTTGAAAATAAAATGCAAGAACAAGAGAACGGGAATGACGAAGAAGAAGATGCTAATATGAAAGGAGAAGAAGAAGATGAAGAAGAAGAAGAAGAAGAAGGACTTAATTTCAAGCCAAATCCATTAGCATTATTGTCACGTGGGAAATCCTCTACATCCTCAAGGAAAGAAACAGTCCAAACGGATAGCGCACAAACAGAAGAACAAGATAGTAAAGACAAACATCAAGAAAAGTATAGACCACCTAGGATTTCTGCAACTTCGATAAATGATCCAGATAAAGCAATAAAAAGTAAAAAACAAAGAAATTTACAAAGTATGGATGAGTACTTACAAGATATCAGTGAAGCACCAAGCATGGAGAAATCTATTGGATCAACCATTATTAACAAGGGTAGGGATGTTAAATCTAAAAAGCAAATGGAAAAAGAAGCTGAAATTCAACGTTACGAAGAAGAAAATTTTACGAGATTACCCGCCACAAAAACAAAAGAGAGTAAAAAAGATAGAGCAAAGAGACTTCGTAATGAATTTATGGGTGAAGATTGGAGTATTTTTGACAACAATATGGACATGAATAGTAACGATAATGGTACTAACAAAAAGAGAAAGAGAGTCAGTGCTTGGGAAAGAGCTAAACGTAAAATTGATAATTAAGTTTTATAGATTACTAATTAAATAGAAATGGTATAATCAGTACATAATTATAGTATGAATTTTTTTGAATGTACATAAAACGAATTTATCATCCATTTGTTGCCTCATCATATGTAAAAATAAATGGAGCAAACGTTATTAGATCGTCAACTACGCACTGTTGAATTTCTAACTCTTCCTTTGATTCGAAATCTCCACCCAATAAATTGTTAGCCCAAACGATTGACAAGTTTTTACTATCCATTCTAACTTTTGGCATTTGAATTAAGCGCCTAAAATGGCCAAGTAAATCTCTGAGTGTGAAATAATTCGAATCAGGTAATTCGAAAACTAACTGATGAATTTTCGTTTGTCGTTCAACCTTATCACTTAACTGTGCAGCCTGAAGATACAAATCTCGTTGCGCATGCAATAGAGGTTCCGGTAATAATGAAAAAAATCTTTTTAACAATGACGCAATTAAATAAATATATTCGGAAGTCACGTTATTTGGATCTGATGGCTCTAACAAAGAATAGTTATTTGGATTTCTGTCAGTTGCCAGCTGCAATTCCTCAAATTTTGCTTTATTCGGGCTGAGACGATAAATGCCTTCAGAGTTTGATCCATATTTTTCAATCATTTGAATACATTTAATCACGAATAATGGAACCGCCTCCTCGTTCATATCAAGAGCTTCTAAAGGTAGTCCAAACAGTTTACCATTCTCACTTGAATCAGAGAAAACATCCGAAGACTCTGGGTTGGCAAGATTGTTATCACTATTAAAAATAATACTATTATCATCAAAAGAGGTTGAAGAATCTCTTGGATCTGAGTCCATTGGCCTTGGTCCATTAAGTAGTGGACTATTACGACCAGGATCTAGCGATCCATAGGAGGGAGGCCCTTCGATACTTACTACTGGCGGTGCATTTAATTCTGAATTTGAATCATTCAATAATTGAGGTATTGGGGGTATTGCAGGTATATGAGAATGTTGACTTTGATTTTGTTTCTGTATTGGTTGAGGTTTGTTTGAATTGGTGGATGAATTAAATGCTGTATTTGTCAAGGGCTTTGAAGCGGTATTAAGCGATTTACTTGCTGTGGCTGCAGTTTTTGTTGCTGGTTTTGGAAGAATACCACCAACTATTGGATGCCTTGTAAATTCTATTGGTTGTAAATTATCATTTGATCTTATAGTGGAACCTTTTAAATGATAATACAGGCATTTTTCAACATCTACAGTGGTTGCTATCTTCTTCATTGAATCGGTTCCATTGATTGGACTAATTTGGTTACCCATACCAACAACCAAGCTTTCAGTGTAAATTGAATATTTTTGAAGCTGAATTTGCATTGCATAGTCTAATTCAACAATCAAATTCTTGAACTCATTTGAAATGTTTGGCCTTTGAAGCGTTACTAAAGAATTTTTTAGCCTTTGTGAAGTATTAGCCTTTTTATTATAATCGTCTTCAGCATCTTTAATTTTCACTTTTAAATCTTCCTCTTGTTGAGAATTTGTCTTTCTACCTTGCAAAGTTATTTTTGTCTGGTTTTTATCTGAGTTTCTAACTTTTTCAAGCTCGGTACATAAATTCCAATATTTATTTCTAGCCTTTTTAGCCAAACCGATTGCATCGCTGACCTCCTTTTCCGCCTTGGAACCTTTTTCCTTTGTTTGTTTCCGTAAGTTAGTGAAATGATGAGATAGAGACTCCAATTGGTTTGCAATTGTCTGCAACGCAGCAATATAAGGATCTCTAACGCTATTAACCTTCTCATCAAACTGGATGATTTTTTGTAAACTTTGAATAAAAGAGCCCTGAACTATCAATGTATTTGAAACAATTGAATGGTCACAATGCGCAACCGTTCTTAAAAGTTCCTTTGAATATCTCTGTTCATAATGACATTTTCTGGTAATATACGAGGAAAATTCATCGCAGGCTTTGATACTCTGTTTCAAACGCTGTGACAGGATCTCAAAACTGGAATCCGACGCTAGAATGACTTTGATTTTGTCATCTTGCAACAACTCGGGACTAGAAGGTATGCTGCTGTTCATTTCCGATGCTCAAACACGGCCACCAGTGCACAGTCTCCTGCTACAGGGAGCCATCATGATGGGCAAACACACTATTCATTCCAAACGCATTTTCACACAGCAAGAAGACGCTTACGTAAGATTGGCAACTCACAGTGGTTGTGTCTCTCCCTGAGCTGAATGCTATGAGAACAGCACTCTGTACGGGCAAACCACCCGTTGCTAGCAACAACAGCGGAGACAGAGACCCTCTGAGCCACGTTAACCGTCAAAAACTGTAGAATAAGGGAGTCGACTGCATCTTTGCATTCGTTCGTGGGGCAGATCTTGTCAAATGTGAATACCACATTTTCTACTGTCGGATTGTTTTTGTAAGCAGAAAAGTATCCATCGTCATTTCTTGTACTCCTCCATTTGGTTTTAGAGATGTAGAACAGATTGATGAGCAGTACTCCAAGAGACCAGTCATCACATTTGAATGAATTGTATTTTAGTTTATTATGGATTTCAGGTGCTGAATACATAGGTGAGCCAGCCAGACCGTATCCAACATTGCCAATGGTGGAAGACCCAAAATCGATTATTTTGATATCACCTTTAGGACTAACTCCACAGTTATCCAGTTTGATATCTCTATGGCCTATGTTGTTATCCTGTAGATACTTTAAGCCACATGCAACCTGTTTGAAGTAACATAACCTGTTCCTTTCAGGGATCATGCTCCCATATGTTTTGTACAGATCGTATAAAGAACAAGGTAAGTATTCCAATACAATGAAAAATTGCGAGTTGTTTTTTATTCGGAATGAATCTATAAGCTGCACAGTATATTCATTATCAGTTACCGAAGAGTGAACCAAAATTTCTTTTTCAATACTCTTGATATCGTCTTCATCTTTCAGGTTTTTCTTGACAAAAGATTTCACCGCAAACAATGTTTTGTTGCCACCTTCTTTGTCTTGCTGTTCGTACAGATACACCTTAGAAGAGACTCCCTGGCCAATACACTCCCTGCACGTTCCATACTTTTTGGGAAACGTACGGTAGCTCTTTCCGGAACCCTCCCTTTTTGCCAGCACCCGCCTAGCCCAGTCCATGCTCTCCCCGGCTGCTAAAACGTGAACAAAAATCAGAAGTAACAACCGTACTGTGCAGAAACATGGAAAAATCTTCAAACTTCCTAATTAGGAAACACTTCCGCTTGTCACAAGAGCGTCGTTTTCTTATCTATCCGACACCATTTTGTTTGTCATGTTTCACTCTTTTGAGAAGCACACACTGGATTCAACGTCAGGATTATCACGGAGAAATGTCAACACAGCTGGCGGTTTTAACTTCAGCTCCTATTGCTCAAATCTCACACGTATCTGTTTTTTTCAGACCCGAAGATCAGTTTACTCAGAATGTTAATTCAGTATCCTCAAAAAATAGTCATGGAAACATTTCACAATCCATTCCAATACCTCATTTGGAGAGCAACGAGCAACACTCAAAGTCAAAACCTTTGTCAATCGTTAAATGTAATATGAAGGCCATATCACCATCTTTAAAGTCTGTTTACTCAATCAAACGAGCCTCATCATTTAGAAAACTCCGATCGCACAGATCTTCTTCATCTGATTCAATCTTTGACAACAACCGAAAGCAAGATATATTAAGTAGAGCTTCTCTGTCTTCTTTGTCATCCTTAGATTCTACCGATTCTCATCCACTTCATGTGTTTGAATCTGCAATTGAAAGTGATAATGATGAAGAACCGGAGAATTATTACAATCACGATGAAACCAGCGACCCTCAAAGCAGCAAAAAGGTGCTTTTGTCTCTACTGAACAATTTACACAGTTCTTTCCAAAAATCAAACGTTATAGTTAAGGAGAAACTAATACGTAAACCAAATCTTAACATTTCATTAGAAGTACCACTAGAAACATTCTCCCAAAAATTTGAAACTTTACCGACACTCCACGAAAATATAAACATAAATACTACCAATCCTGAACACATTTTATCAATTTATTTATATGGTAAAACAAAAAGAATACGAGAACATAGGGTAAATTCAAAATATTTATTACAATTTGCAACTGATAATTCGTCAAGAATGAACGGATTACTATGTTCATTACCAGATGAAGAAATTGATATTTTTGATGCTTTACTACATGAAAAATATTTTGAGTTATCAAGTATTTTCAATGAGCCTTATCTGCATCATCAAGTGTTTGACGATATCTTTAGGTCGAAATTACATTCAAGGTTAAAGCTAGGCGGTGAATTCCAGCAAATCAATAATGAGGTTATATTTTATTTGAAACTAGCTTCCATATCAAGAAAAAAATTATGGTCAAATTTATTCTTACTGCCACGTAGTGATCCGGTTCCGAACATAAACTCAATCATTGATAATATATACCCTAATCCTTCATTGGATAATTGCGAAGTTCCTTGGT
Organism: Pichia nanzhaoensis; assembly: GCA_030573035.1. Taxonomy (NCBI): domain Eukaryota; kingdom Fungi; phylum Ascomycota; class Pichiomycetes; order Pichiales; family Pichiaceae; genus Pichia; species Pichia nanzhaoensis. Next base: position 510,533 of record JAJMCN010000002.1, read on the forward strand.
TACACATTAAGGACTTAAAGTCCGGAAAAGCAATCAAAAGGCTTACTAAATCAGCTGGTTTATTAAAAGGCTCAAACATTCAGTATATTTCCAAAACTTGCCTAAGCAAGAAATGGAATTGTCTAACCTGAAACTTCTTTTTACATTGATATACATGCCGGCAAATATATATATGTTTAGTAATCTGAACCTTCTGTAATTTCTTCGCTTTGTTCTGTTGCATTATTGTCGATATTCTCACAATTTGAATGATGTGTTTTATCGTCAGGTTCTGTATCCTCATCAATCGTGACACCAGACTCGTTACCGTTTTCATCATCCCGTTTTGTTCGATTCTCCAAAGCAACAGACAGTTCTTTTTTTATTCGCAGTCGATCGGGTTCGTCCACTTGAATTTCAGATATTTCTTTTTTGTCTCTTTTACGAAACACTACTAATTCATCATCTTCAGTTTCATCCTTCATCGGCTTATCATTTTCAGTCTTCAATTTGACTACCTGGTTTTCCTCCATTTCTTGGATTTTCATACGTGTCTCTCTTTCTTTCTGCATCCAAGCCAATCCAAATTCTTCTTCAGGATCTTTCACACCTTCTATTTCACCCAAATTTTCAGAACATCTCTTTCTTGTACTACTGAATACAACATCACCAGAATCACCCAGCCTTTTCACCAACTCTTGCTTGTCCTTCAATAAACCATTAACTAAAGGTAGAAAATAATTATTTATCCGAATTTTCATTAAGCGGACACTGTCTCGTAATTTAGAAACTTCACTTTTGTCTTTTAATAGCTTGATTTGATCTTGATATTTTTTTGCTTGGGCATCCCAAAGATTCCGCTGACGTCTAGACTCATTCATATTATCATAAAAATGCTCCAAATCCTCAATAAAATATTCGTCTAAATCGATATCATTTTTTTTGAAAAGATTAACTTTCAAAATCATTTTGAATAGTCCATAATGTTTGAGCCGTATACACCAAAATGGTCCATCATGACTTTGAATGAAATCAAACTTATACTCTGACCCGTAAAACTTACCGTCTACGACCAAACCATAAACCCATAGTTTCAATAATGAAGGTTCAATACCATTGATTAGTACATTTTTTTGAACCATATCTAGGACTTCATTAGTAAGCTCGCCTTCATACTGTGTAAACACATCGCCTTCTATTCTTAAAACATTAATATTTATCTTCCAATAATCAGGTTCTTCCAATAATGCTTTTTTCTTATTTTGTTTTCCATCGCTGTTGATATATCCGATGACTGGATCATCAGATTTGTTCACCAATTGAGAGAGTTGGTTTGTTAACTCTATAGATAATCCAGTCACTTTGATTCTGGAATATAATCTTTTGTTGCCCGGGCCATTTGTGAATATTACCCGTGTAGCCATTATCTCTCGCTAACACAACAAAAATATTTGACTTCAACATGTTACAAAATTTAAAAGTCAGTGTCTAAATTAATGTTTTAGTGAGCGGAAAGCCTTTTCAAGTACAAAATTATATTATTTATATAAAGCAGTACGCCTTTTTATTTCAGCTCTGAAATAACAATCCCCATAATATCGTTCATACGTCCCAGTAAGTTATCAATCTCATCGACGAACAAAACAGATTCATTGAAATCACTTTTATTGCCTAAACTTAAATTCATTACTTTATTCATACTTATTTGAGAGGTTTCTACTATTCCAAGTAATTTATCACTTGCGGTAGTATTATTGCTTGAAGAGTTGATAGAATGATTGATTCTAACAGGTGATACATTTCCATTATCATGCATCGTCATCATCCCTAGTCCCGTAACTAGGTTCTCAACATTGGTTGTACTAATTGATACATTTCCATTTGTCAATGTTACATCCGCCTGGTCTGAATCATCCGGCACTGAGGCAACTGAACCGTTTCGTTGCTGAGATTGATTTTGATTTTGACCCTGACTTTGAAAATGAAGCTTGTTAGAATCTGTTGTCATTTTCCTCTCACTCAAACTTGATGCAAAAGTAAGCATATTGGATGTACCAGGTGTTGGAATAGAATGATTGATTTGGAATGATTTTGATGCGTTTGAGTAATTTGTTAAATTTGAACCAATAGAATGCGAATTAATTGTATATATATCTTCATTTGATAACTCCCTTTTAGCATGTTTATTTACATCGTTTTCTCTCTCAGGTGTTACAGCAGCTGCAAATGTTTTCTCAGTAACAGGAGTCATTGCTAAAGGTAAGGAAGATACTGCATTAACATCAAAACCGAATTGGTTTTTCTCAGAATTTTCACTATTGGCTTGTTTTGACATTGAGGATATCGGTGCCGGAATCTGAATTCTCATTTGTGATCTTGCCCTTATTGAAGAATCAAACATCTCAGAATTTGAAACTGACGCAATAGGTGCAGTTTGTGGCCCATTATTAATCATGTTTGTTCCATGAGTGGACATGTTTGCTAAATTCATATGCAGTTTTGGTTTATGGCCACTATTTAAGGGTTGTAAAAGAGGTTGTGAATGTGTTACTTGTAAAGGCTTCATATGAAGTGGACTTGATTGTTTAGAAGGTGATGATTGTAATGATGATTGTGGTTGCGATTGCGACTGTGCTTGCAAGTGTAAATTTGTATTTATGTGCTCTAATCCTTTAGCCGGTGATGGAGTTCTGTTAATGGACATCGAAATAGTTGGTTTTCTGACGGGTAATGGCTGATCATTGAATAATGATTCAACTTTTGTTTGATGATTCATTGCGTTAACAGTTGTTGCTCTGGATCTTTGTTTTTCTCGTTCTTGAATTTCACTTTCAATGACATCCATATTGGGTATTTCAATTGAAATCAAAGGTGAAGTCACATTTTGTCTAAGTTGAATTGGAGTTGGCATCGAAGAATCTTGATATTGCTGCTCCGGTTGTGGTATCATGATTGATAAATCTATTTGCTCGATATTTTCATTAATTCCATTTCCAGTAAGAATAATATCCGAGTGTTGGTTATCATCATCACTTACATCTTGAAAAAGTTGCAAAAGAGACTTTGGAGGTTCTTTTTTGGCTGGAGTTTCATTATGAGAATTTATAATTGAATCTATCTGAGTAGCAGATGCTGTTTGACTAAATTTATTTTCATTCATTACGTTGTTAATCATTGTATTACCAATAGTAAAAGTTCTATTATATGGAGAAGTAGTAAAGTCTCTAAAATTATTGTTGGTTTCTAAAAATGATTCATCAAATTTATCGCTTTCATCATTTTGAAAATTGATATCATTTTCGATTATATATTCAGCCGATTTTAGAGAATCAAAATCCCATTTGATGTTTTCACCATCTTCTAAGCTCATTGAAGTTTCAGCTATTGAAGAGGAAGAGGAATTGTTAACAGGAAAATGTGTAACTTGAACGGGACTTACTGCTGAGGCAATAGCATCGTCAGCCACATGATTCACATTGTGAGTGTTATTATTATTGTTACCAATTTTTGGGTTGTCCAATGTAAAAGAATCTGACTTGGGTTTATTATCTCTCCAAAGTAAATATTTGCCAATGATGTCCTTGACGGTTGAGGTGGGTAAAGTTTTACAACTTTTAATAAATTTTGATTTTAGTAAATCTTCGGCACTTGGTCTTAAATCTGGTTTCTCCTCCAAGGACATAGCAATTATTTCCTTTAGCAAGGGACCGTACTGTCTTCCTTCCAACCTTGGAGGTTCATGTTGTGTTATATATTGCATTGCCCTCATAGCATCTTTATCACTATAGGGCGGATTACCCGTTGCCATTTCAAAGATTGTGATACCAGTAGACCAAATATCGGCCTTTGCATTGTATGTTACACCTTCAGTAATGACTTCAGGAGCCATCCAGTAGGGAGTACCTGCCATTGTTGTCCTTTTTAGACTGGTTGAAGTCAACTGAGCAGCAACACCGAAATCACATAATTTGATCCTACCTTCTTTACTGATCAATATATTGGCCGCTTTGATATCTCTGTGAATGACACCGTTATCATGGATATATTGTAATGCTATCAACAGTTCCCTAGTGATAATTGAAATATACTTTTCATGTAGCGGACCAGGTTTCAATAGAGTCCGAACTGAACCACCTGCACAATAATCCATCAGAATCCATAGTTTATGACCATTTAAATAGGATCCAAAATAGTGCGTTATATTAGGGACTGATTTCAACTTGGACAAAAACTGTATTTCTTGTTGAATGTCTTTGACTTCCTCGTTGTCGGTGTCCAAATTCAAAACCTTTATGGCAACCAACTGTTTTGTTTCAACGTTGATTCCTTTATGAACGGTACCAAACTTCCCCCTTCCAATGATTTCCAATAACTTAAATCGCTTTGACACGTGTCTCTTTTCAGACATTTCCTAGCTCCCTGTTCTAGTACCTGCAGCCAGTTGTGCCCTCTATACAGCCGTTGTTGCTGCTGCCGTTACATGGTTTCATGTCAAAATAGAAACGATGCCATATCACCAATTACCCGGCACTGTGTGTTTTGCTCGCTCGACGCCTGTCTTTCTCATTTGTAGGGGGTTCAGCAGCTTTGTCGGGTTCCACTAGGACCGGTGGCTTTTTTGCAGCTTCTGCCAGAAAGTATCACAGTGTCGAACAGTCATAACAATGCTTAAGAGTGTACACGGTCCTTCTACATTTACCAGACTGCTCAAAGATACCAAAGTTGCGCAGTTACAAGCATCTATTGGTGATCGTATACTGGAATCCAACAATGGTTTTCCAACTCACCAAATCATCGAATCGCCAGCTTCCTCTTTTTCTAGAAGAGATTTTGGTTTGAAGATGAGAATCCCCAAAAAAATCAAGACAAGAAGAATTATCGTCAACGATTTAGATAATAAATTTGGTTTGCCAAATTTTGAAACTCTTAGTGGTGATTTTTTCAAAAGACAAAGATTTCAAGAGTTAGGTATACCTGTTACCGCTTCATACTCACAAACAAGGAATGAATTTGATTCGTCAAATAATTCAGTTGCCTCTCATTCATCCAAAAACCCTCTTTTTCAAAGTTCTAAAGAATTTTCAGCTCCACAGTCAGTCGCAGGTCTATTGCATATCAAAAACCAACCTTTAACTTCGCAAAACTTTCTTAAGAACGTCACACCAGAGTTAAAATCTTTAAGAAAACCTTTTTTTAAATGGTTAGCTGAAAATCATCCAAGCAGTTTTTCGAAAAAATCATTATACGATGAATTTAAAAAGTTCATCAAATCTGAAAGTCCAAAATTATCATTAAACAAGAACAATGCAAGCAAACTTGATATTCCTTCAACTTACGCAGATAAACTTTCTGGTACTGCAGGTTTAAGTTACAATTTAAAAGGTAGACTCTTTCAGACGCCAAATGGTCCACAAACTGCAAGAATTGTTCCGGGTAGAATTGTATCTAAATATGCATCATATACTAAATGTGCAGTTGGTGGGTTTATTGCTGATATTAGAAATACCGATGCGACAAATAGTTATGTTGAGAACTTATTAATACAGAACAGATCAATTGATCAAGATACCTTTGCAAGACAAGTTAAAGTACCTGCCACTGTTACAACTGCAACAATGATATTAGATAATAAGACGTTGAATCTCAATGTTGAACCAATTAAAAAATCATACTCAAAGAGCTCTTCCAAGTTCAAACCAAAATCTTCTCTTCAAAGCGAAGGCACCGTTTTTGAGAATTTATTGGATTTATTGAGTCCTAAATCCAATTAAACAAATCCTGTAATTACACCCATTCTATTTATAAATTGAAAGTCTTGTATATTTAAACCAAATATATTTTACACTATTTACACGAATTTAAACCATATTTAAATATATATATCCATAAGCACAAAACCTGTTAAGTCAAGATTTTGGAAATTAGCAATGCTGTTGCAACTGAGACATTTAACGAATCGACACATTCATTTATTGCTCTACCATTATTGACGGACAACAAATAATCAGATTTGTTAATTAAATTAGTACGAATACCCGTTCCCTCAGATCCGATAACTAAAATAGCTGGAGATTCCCTCAAAACCTCGGAAATCAATTCTGTGTCAACTAACCTTTTCTTATGTCTAACATCAGTAGGCGCAACAGTTGAAATAAATTTCCATCCGTTCTTTGAACTTTCATCAAAAAAAGTTAGGGGCTTATCAACTTTGAATAGATTGATAAACTCCATGGCACCAGAACTAGTCTTTGCAACCACTGGTGATAATGGAGCACAATTTCTTTCACTGAAAACTATAAAATCAACACCCAAAAAGTATGCAGATCTTAGAATTGCTCCAACATTATGTGGATCCGAAATTTCATCAAGATAAATTCCGAATGGATATCTTTTACCAAATGAATCAACAGTTATATCTGTTTCCCCATGGAAATCTTCTGAATATAAATCATTCAATCTAACGTTAAATGATTCCATGGTTGTATTTGGTCCCATGGTCTTAATGCTAGAGATCTCCATTGGCTTAGTTTCAAGTACAATACCGTTGTGGACAGCATTATCAGTTAATTGATTCAAGTCTTGCTTTGGTGAATCTTTAACAGGAATTTTGGTTTCTTTAGCCAGTGCCAATATTTCGTTGACTTTGGTGGCGTCTTTAGGATTATGAATATACAGTTTGCCAAACCTTTTTCTTTTCTTACTTTTCAGTGCAGCAAGAACCGAGTTTGTTCCAAATATGTAGTCTACATGTGGGTTTGATCTTCGTTTTTTTAAGCCTTCCATATAGTTATTTTTTTGGTCTCTCTCTCTCATTTCTTGATCATGTTCTCTTCTTTTTTTCATTTCTATACCCTGATACCTGATGTCAGATCTTTCACGAGCTGGCTTTTGAAGTACATGATGATGTGCATGCTTTCTTTTAAACCACGTTTCCTTATCTTCTCCATCTTTTTCCCATGCTTTTTTTTTAATATATGAAGGCATGTTTCTGTCAAAATTCACCGCTTTGTTATTTGAATTATTATTCACCCAATTTGATGGGAATGGTGCGGTGGGATGAGCAGATTGAGATGATTGATACCTTGATTGAGCGACCCCATTTTTTGATACTCTTTCAAGTCTTCCTATGAGGGTTAACATCGTTGCTGACAGAAAGTAATACCAAAAAAAGGGTATTCATGTAATGTACATCGATCTCTGTGCTGAAAATTTTATTCACAGAGAAATTGCTAAGACGTGATAATTAGATCACGTGCTTAGGCGATGCATTACGTAAGAAGAGTATCAAAAGTAGGATTCTATTTTATAGTTGTATAACGGGGAATCCAACCAAACAAAATAAACATCAATGATTGAGACAGTGGAGCTAGATTACAGGGTGTCAATTCATACTGAAGCATTTACCTGAATTGCAAAGTTTTATGCTCTTCCAACCTACGAAATTTGATACTTTACAAAGCATCAATGTATATACATCCCGTGTAAGTTAGTCGGCGGCAAGGGCGACAAGGGAAACGCGGCGGGCTTTGTGGGGAAAAGAGGGGGGTTTGTGTAAATCGGCTGGGGTTCCAGGGGGGCTTGCGGTGTTCCCCCCAAAAAACGCACTAATGTGGGGGGGGACCTGTGGGAATTCGCAGTGGGCGAAATACGCCTCCCCAGCAAACTTGCATGAGGCCCGCGTTTGGATGTGGTTGGTGCAGACGCTGATTGTTTTAACTGTATACTGCCGTTTTCTGGATTAATCCAGGGTCGTTATCTATCTGTAGCTTCGCTGACGCAACTACCGAGCTATTCCCTTGGTAATTGTCCATGCAAACAGGAATGTCAGATCATATCAATTTTAAACCTTTGGCAGTAAAATCTGTGGGAAGAGCCCATTTGGCCTGCTTGAGATGTCGTTCTCAAAAAATCAAATGTTCCGGAAGATCGCCTGCGTGCCAAAATTGTTTGAATTCAAATAACGAATGTAAATATCCGCAGCGTGAAAAGAAGGTGACTTTACTGGAATCCCAGCTTGATAAATTGAGGAATAGGATAAGGTTACTTGAATCAAAATTAAACGAAAAAGATTTATTACTTCATCAAAATAATCAAGCACAAAAAGTGGAAAATAAGCAAACACCCGAAAGTGAGATCAAGACCAATGTTAATATTTCAACCACAAATACGAATGATGAAGTTAGTATACCATTCAATTTGAAATCCAGTGGCTCCTTGAACAGCATCTATTTTGGCACTTCCTCGGGTCAAGTTTTCGATTCAGAGCTCAAATCTCATTTATTTGAAATTACCCAAGATTACGATAAGTTGTCTCCAAATTCATCCTCACAATTATCACAACGTCGACATTTTTTCCGAGACCCAACACTAGAATCATCATTTTCGGGCATCATTATGTTGCCAGATAAGGATTATGCGCTTTCACTGGTTGAAAAAGTGATAAAGTTTTTGAGCCATGAATACTACCTTTTTGATGCAAAAAAATTCTATGCAGAGATTGACGAAGCTTATGAAAAGCTTAGAGACAAAAAACCTCTTTGGATTTGCTATTTTTTGATTACACTAGCGGTAGGTGAGCAATACCTTAGCCAGACCCCGAATGGCGAAATACCTGGCATGAAATTTTACATTGCAGCAATGAGACTATATAAATCGAGTTATGAAGAACCAACTATGGAATTGGTCCAAACCTTGATTTTGATTGCATTTTATTTACAAGGCCTAAATAGTGCCAATGCTGCTTTTTCCTTTTATGGCTTGGCAATCAGGTCTGCCCTCATTCAGGGTTTGCATAGGAATATTCCGTTTATTTCGCCAATTGAAAGGGAAAAAAGAAAAAGATTGTGGTGGACAGTTTTCATAATGGACACCATATGGTGTTCGAACTTGGGACATCCAATCCATGTTGGTATCGAGGATATTGATGTGGATTATCCAAATGAAAATTTTGTTGATTTACATGATAGTTTCAACATCGACTTGCTTGGCTATAATGTTAAATTAGCTAAAATTCTCGGATCGGTGATGAAAGACGTTTATTGTCCAACAAAGGGCTCAACTTCCATCAAGGTGAAAAAAGTATTAGACTGCGTCAAACAATTTGGTGAATTACAAAATAATTTACCAACAAGAATTAGAAACAACATGATGGTCTCTGACAACAGGTCAACAGCCAACTTGTATTTACGTTTAAACCAATATATTATTGTTACAACTAGACCATTGTTACTATCATTATTCCAAGGACATGTTCAACCAACCGAATCGATAAAAAACGTTGTATCAAGATGTGTTACTTCCGCAATTTCAAGTATTGATATTTTGGCAAACTTGAAGAATAATGATTGGTTGTCAGCTTTTGGATTTTGGGATGCTCAGTTTTGTTTCTCAGCCTTGATCATTCTAATTATTTGCAGCTTTGCTGGTAACTTTTACCCGCAAACCGAGGACGGTAGAAAAATTAACAAATATATGAAAAATGCAGGGAATTTCACTGCACTGGATAACGAACACAGACTAGTTGAGTTGGATGAGCTTTTAGCAAAAATCCCTACATATTCCAAACACTTCGATAACGAAAAAATAATAGACGATCCAAATACAATCAATAACGAACCGATAATAGGTAATCAAGACTTTACTAATGACCATCTGTACCATCTTGTGAAGAGCAATGGTAAGGAAAATTCAAATTTAAATTCTAAAAGTCATTTATTGGTTTCATCGAGGTTAGGTATAATACCACACTTGGATTCCGAAAAATTACACCACGCTAATTATCCCGCTTCTGTATACACAAACTCCCAATCATTAAATAATACAGCTAGCAACACTCAGCCGTCATTAACTAAAGTGATTAACCAAAATATAGAAAATCATCCCGAATATTTAACAAACTCATGCTCCCAATCATTTGCCGAACCTCAAAATTTCAGCGATTTCATATCGGACATAGAAAAAACATATTCAGGTACGATTGGTGACTTTTCAAACTTTCGTAACAATGTTTCTCCCGATACATGGCATGAGTTGAACACTAATTTACAATTTTGGGACCCGGCTAACATTTAAACATAGATCGGGCAAATTTTGCAAGTTCCCCGAATAGAATTAGCGATTTGGCATATTATCGTTATTGCTTGTTTTAACAGCTGATTAGTTTTTTTTTTGTTTCAGTTGTAAAATAGTGGACTATCTTTTGAAAGCTGAATGAATAGATACCCAAGTTTCAAAAATGTTGTGATTTTATAACAAAATGACTGTTACTAGGTGTTAGCATTTTTTTTTCGGTAAACCGAGCATACAGTTCCGATAAGTTTTTAAGTAGAAATAAGAACATTTTCTCTTTATTTTATTTTCACAATACCATTTTTACTTGCTTAATCATATAACACTATCACACTTCACGCTTAAGAATAAATTACCAAAGAAAAAAAGACAAAATGCCAAAACAAATTGTTGTTGTTGGCTCGGGCGTGATTGGTCTTACGTGTGCTTGGGTTTTAGCAGAAAACAATTATCAGGTGAAAATTATTGCAAATAGATTCCCATCGACCTTTAATGGTGAAAATGATTATACCTCGCCATGGGCTGGTGCTCATTTTAGACCATTTCCATCGGCCAATGAAGGTGACTTGAAAGACTATCCATTAACTAGAACAACGTTTACGGCTATGAAGAAAATATCGCAGCAGTTTCCTGAGTCTTCGTTGAAATTTGTAGATGGCATTGATTACGTTGAAGCAGATGAAGACTTATATGCCAAACTTTCTGCTGGATATAAAGAAGGTTTATCCAACTTTAGAGTTCTGAAAAAATCAGAATTACCTAAAAATGTCAAATTTGGAGCAAAATATGATTCCTGGTGCCTGAACTCGCCACTTTATCTTCAATTTTTAGAGAGAAGATTGAAAATGTACTATAATGTTGAGTTCATCACTGCGACTTTGGTTTCATTACAAGAAGCGTTTCAAATATTCCCAGGTATGCCTATTGTTAACTGCTCAGGTATGGGTTTGGGATATAACGGAGGCTACGATCCACAATGCTTCGCAGTTCGTGGACAAACACTACTTGTTAGACCACCTAAAATTTGCAGTTATAACTCTATAACGATTACTCATAAACTTGCTGGTGGCAAGTACTCATTCTTTATACCACGTCCTTTGGACGGTGGTATAATTGTGGGTGGTACAAGACAACCAGGCGATTTAACGTCAACTTCACGATTGGATGACGAAAATGAACTGATTGCAAATGCAATGGAAAGGTTTCCTGAGTTGATAGTTACCAAAGATGGTAAGGCAACTATAGATGTTGTAAAAATCAATGTCGGTTTTAGGCCAATGAGAAAAGGTGGTGCACGTATCGAGAAAGAATTTGTGGGTAAAAACAATGGTAGTATTATCCACTGTTATGGGTTCGGTAGTTCGGGGTTTGAAATGAGTTGGGGGGCCGCAGAACTAGTTTTGAAACTTGTTCAAAACTTGCCATCAAAACTTTAATGTTTAAATTTTTAAGAGCTGTATAATGAACATATGCCGAACTGCTTAGAGCCAAAACAACTTCTGAAATGTGTACAAAATGCCTTATCAATACTCAAAAAAAGTTAGTCCGTAAAATTAGCTGCTAGATATATTTTAAATTATTTAAAGCCAATCTTGGCCACGGGTGTTACGAGATTCAAGGGAACTGCAGAATAAACCTCTCTTTGAAGTTTTCAAATCACTACGAACAATGCCTGACAAAAGATTGACACCTGCCACAACCCCATCAATAACTACGACACCATGTGGTCTCACAGCTTCGTCGACTGCTTCCTTCATATCCGTCATACCAGCACAACCAAGGAGAATAACGTCGGCATCTTTTTCAACCACCAACTGTGTTGCAACATTTCTCATAATTTCTAGAACCTCTTCTCTTGGTTTTGTATGTAGCTCGGCAACTTTCAAGCCTGTAGATAGAAGTCCGGCGCAGTTTCCCATTAATCCATAGTTTCTGACTGCATCTGCATGTCTGATTTGAGATCTGTAGACTGTGGCAACAATTCCAAATCTACCACCAACAATTCTTGCACTATAAATTGCTGCCTCCATTATACCGCAAGTTGGCATGTCAAATTCTTCACGAATACAATTAATTAGCGGATGGTCCGAAAAACAAGCAACCAAACATGCATCTGCTTGTTTGATCAATTCGTATGCGTCTCTAATAACATCGGCAGATGAAATGACACCATCCAAATGACCTTCAACCGTGGTCGGCGCTGTATCCGGTGCTGTATAACCATAGAGAATGGCATCAACTGGGAGATGCTTTTCAACCATTTTAATGCAATTGGCGGTCATCAATTTAGTACTGTTGGGATTCAAAAGAAGGATTTTTTGGATCTGCGATGCTCCCAATGAATCGACACATTTGCCCCGAACGTGCGGTAATGAATTCAGTTCGTGTATTGTGTTTGCTGTCATGTGTTGTTTGTTGATTGGTGTAACTTTGTAGCAAAACATGTACAAACATCAACCACTTGAAAAAAGCATGCTTTCAGGTGAGGTCTCGAAAGTAATGAAGAAGTTGGCACATAAACTGATGATAGCAGATTTCCCAAATCTGCTATCAATGCTCGGAAACGTGCAGATGTTTTTCCGGTTCTTGTGTCTGCAGGAAAAACCGTTGAACCGCCGGAATGAACTGTTTTTTTTCTTCCACAAACGTTTTGTTTTGAAAACAGATAAGGAGCTGCAAGTATTAACTTTTTGGTTTGAAACACTGTTGAAGTACTACTTGGAGAGGCTGATTTGCAAAGATCTCCGGCGTACAGCAAAAGGATGCCGATTCACTACTCAGCGATAAGATTTTGCTACTGGCGCTATAACGATAATTCCAAAGTAACCGCTGCTAGAACCGGGAGTTACATTATAATTTTGCGCATAGCCAGCCTGAATTTGCCGGAGGCCAACCTTATGCTACTGCCTGACACACTAAACAAACGTTGGCTGGCAGTGATAGGTGAAATGGGAGATATGCAGAAGCCGTCGGCAATCTGCACAACTTGGCCGGCACTGCCGCGCTTCGTTTCTTCGAGGAGAAGATTTTCTTATCGCTGACGACCCTTCCGATTTGGAATGTGACAAATTATCCATCTCTTTATCCACGACACCACTGACAGTGCATTAATGTATCCTGTTTGCAATAAAAGTGTAAAGCCCTTTGTTTGGTTTTTGTCTATATATACTCTTGCAGGCCTTTTTTTTTTTACTTCTCATTTCACCTCATCTTAAAAAAAATAAAAAGTTTCTACTGTTTCCTTTGTGACTTTTAATTATAGTACTTGGAAAAGCCAGCAGCAGATTAAAAACAATGAGTTGGTTTTCAAAATTTGATGATATAGTTGCCATAAAAAATACAGATAAGGAAAAAAATGGTATTAGAAGTAACGCAGATTTGGATCCTACAAATGAAGAAGGCAGAACCTGGAGAACATATAACTTCTTTTTAGTTTGGTTTCAATCTTCTTTGAACGTGACCATTTGGAATTCCGGTGCCAGTTTAATCAAAAACACTAAAATTACATACTGGAAAACTATGATTGCTTCTGTTGTTGCCACCCTTATTGGTGGTTTGTTTGTTATGTGGAACTCAAGAGCGGGTGCCGTTTATCATGTCGGATATCCTGTCTTACTTAGATCAACGTTTGGTGTTTGGGGTTACTATTTGTTTGTTATTATTAGAGGTTTCGTTGCTGTTTTGTGGTTTGCAGTTCAAACATACTATGGGGGTTGTTTGGTTGATGTCGTGTTGAGATGTATTTTCGGTCACAAATGGTGGAACATTGAAAATCATATCCCAATCGATCAAGGTATCACCACTAGATTGATGGTTGCTTTCCTTCTTTTCTGGATTATACAATGGCCTGTTATGATCATCCATCCTACAAAAATTAGACATTTTTTTACCTTCAAAGCTATTGTCTTGCCATGGGCCACTCTAGGTATCTTTATTTATTGTTGTGTTGTTGGTCGTGGTCCTGGAAATTTTGATTTGGGCATTTCAAACGTTACTGAACCAGCAAAAGTTGGATGGAATTTTATGATGTGCATGAACTCCATTCTTGGTTCAATATCTGCCATGATTATTAATCAACCTGATGTTGCAAGATATAGTAAGAAAACATCATCACCTTTGCTGCCACAGTTTGTTGGTTTCATGTTAAGTAAAGTTGCAATTCAGTTGTTTGCCATGGTTGCTGTTGCTTCTTACTATAGAGTCTCCGGTGTTGCTTACTGGAATTTATGGGACTTACTAAATGGAATTTTGGATAGACATTGGACTGCAGGTGCAAGAACTGGTTGTTGTCTGGTTGCTTCTGCCTTTGCAATTGGTAATATGGGTACCAACTTATTTGGTAATGCTCTTCCCTTTGCAGCAGACATGACAGGTCTATTCCCTAAATATATTAATATAAGAAGAGGCCAAATTTTAATGGCCTGTATATGCTGGGGTATTGTTCCATGGAAAATGTTAAAAAATGCAACCACTTTCCTTACCTTTCTCGGAAGTTATACATTATTTGTTGGTCCAATCTTGGGTTGTATGTTAGCAGACTACTACTTCATTAGAAAGGGTAATTACCACACTCCATCACTATACACTAGAAATCCCGAAGGTGTTTACTACTATTACAAAGGTGTCAATTGGTGGGGATGTCTATCGTGGTTGATGGCTATGGTCTTGGGAATCCCTGGTTTAGCTGCTGCAGTTAATCCAACCAAATATTCAATCAATTGTTTGCATATGAATTACATAGGTTGGATATTGTGCACCTTTTCTTCGATTATCTTTTACACCATTTTAGGTAAGATTTTCAAACCAGAACTTTATCCAGTTGGTCACAGAGACACTCCAAGCACTTTTGAATATATGAAAGCATCAAGTGGCTTTTTTGATGACGATGAACCAATAAATGGCGTTGGGCCAACCAATTTCTCATATTCGTCAAGTTCATCTCCCTCAGTTCAATACGAAAGTAAGGATCATACCATCACCAAAGTCGTTTCTTTGGAAAACTGAGACATTTATGCAAGCCATTAAAATGTTGTTTGGTTACTATCTATAAAAATTTTTTATATACACTTTTTTAATATTCTTCTCTCAAAAAAAGTGAAAGCTTGAAAGTTAGCAACTATATTAAGAATAATACTTTTTACTAAATAGAGTTTACACTTTTAAATCATAGCATTTATGCTTACCAAATATCAATATATCGTAAGAATACATTACGCCGTCCAGTAAATCAATTGATCCCAGTGTAGATAAAACTATCAAGTGTTCCGTGAAACGCAAAGACAGAACTATAAAGTGATGCAAAAACTTTTTGTCTTGCTGTGTAAGTTTATAATAGATATGCTTTTAGTTAGTATTGTCATCTCTTGATTATGTAATATCTTTCCTGTGTATGCAGCTATACCAAAGTGAATAATTTATTTAGAGGAATAAACAAAAAGGTATTGCACTAACAGAAAATTGCCTTTCATTTGCAGAATTTACACATTGACCTTCATCACATACTTTCCCGAATCTTTGCTCCACATTCGGGAAAAGAAAGGAGAAAGCAAAAATACTTGCACTGATAGATGCAGATTACCGGCGAGCTGATAACGAAGCACCGGAAAAAGCACGCGTATTCCCCGGCATAGCTCTACACTCCGAGATTCAATTGTTGTTATATCAGTGAGTATGATAAGCAGCAGAAACGTTGCTAGGCTTTCCGAAAATCATGCGATATATATTTAAGAACGTTCTTTCTAAAGGATTTTTTTACTACATATTTAATGGCTTGGCTGTAATAAGCAGTATTAGTCTGTTTTAGAGTGAGGAAAAAAAAATTAAAGTAACCAATGTCTGTCCAAACTACGACCAAAGAAGCAGATATAGAAATCCCAACAAAAGTTGTTCCTGCATCCTCAAGAGGCTATGCTATGCAACAACGAGGTGCAGCAAACATGTCAATGGGTAACGGAAACCCACACAAAATCCCGGAATTTAATGACCCATACGAGAAAAGAGAGTGGATCTTAGAACATATGGCGGGTGCATTTAGAGTTTTTGGCAGAAAAGACTTTGCAGAAGGTACAGCGGGGCATATTTCTGTAAGGGATCCAGTGGATCCTGAAACCTTTTGGATTAATCCATTGGGTGTTCATTTTTCAATGGTCACAGCCGCAGATATGATTCACATTGATATTGATGGAAATATTATTGGTGGTAATGTTGCCGGTACTATCAACGCTGCAGGTTTTGCAATTCATTCTGCGCTACATAAGGCTAGACCAAACATCAACGCAGCTTGTCACACCCACTCAGTGTGGGGAAGAGCTTTTTCTTGTTACGGTAAACCACTAGAAATGCTAAATCAGGATTCATGTTACTTCTATAAAAACCATGCAGTTTATGCTGATTTTGGTGGGACTGCTGTTGAGAAGGAGGAAGGTGAGCGTATTGCAAAATGTGTTGGTGATACAGGTCGTGCATTAATTATGCAAAACCATGGCTTGTTAACCGTTGGTGAAACCGTAGATGAAGCTGCTTATTTATTTACTTTATTGGAAAGGACATGTAAAATCCAAATGATGGTCAATGCTGCCGAAAATGACGTTTACAAAAAGCAACTTATCGGTGAAGATGAAGCTGCTTACACTAATTTCATTAGTGCCGATCCAGAAAGCATGTATATGGCTTTTCAACCAGAATATAATCTTGAAAAGTTTAGAGATAGCTCTTTCTTGACCCATGCAGCAAAAGCTTAGTCAACTGAAAATTCGTATAGTTATTATAAAGTTATATATATATATATATAAGCAGCCAAAAATTTTAGGTTATAGAGCAAATTATGCGTTGTTGAACTTGAACGCTTCAGATGCTATTGTGGGTGTTTGCAGCGGTGAATATTAATCTGTTTCTCTTGTAAGAATTCCAAAACGTTATTTGAGATGCGCACAGAAAAAAAGACACAAGCAACACTTGTTACATTCTTTAAACAGTAATCTAAACATTTTATTTGCTACTATAACTGCTATGGTACTATACTTACTAAAAAAATTGTTGAACCACTTCTAAGTAAAAATTGGATTGATTTTATTTTTTGGTCCTGCCAAAGCACTGCCCTTTCTTCTTAAGTATGAACCAATTTTGCCACCAACGACACCTCCATTATCTCTGTCAAAACAAACATTTCCCCTTAAGATAGTATACCTTGGCCAGTTTGTGAATTCCATACCTTCGTAAGGAGTATAGTCGATGCTGTGATGTAACATATCATTGGTGAGTCTGAAACGTTCGATCTTGTCTTTTGGATACCAAATTGTAAAATCTGCATCCATGCCAACACCAATGGTACCCTTTGAACCACTTAGACCGTAAAGTTTTGCCGGATTAGTGGAGGTTAACTCAACAAATTTTTGTGGAGTAATTCTACCAGTTTCTACACCGTGGCAAAATAATAATGGCAATCTGGTTTCAATGCCGGGGAGACCGTTAGGAACGTTTTGAAAATGTGGGATACCATCGACAATACCTTTCTTTTTACCCAGAGGGTTATCATATTTTGATGGAGCATGATCGCTACTAAATACTGTGATTGTACCGTTTATCAAATGTTTCCAAACACCTTCTAGATCTTTCTTTGATGATCTTAATGGAGGTGAACAAATGTATTTAGCACCTTGAAACTCATCATCGTGGCTTGAATGATTGCAGCAATCGTGCTTTAAATATTCACCAGTTAAAAATAGATATTGGGGACAAGTTTCAGCAAAAATTGGCAACAAGTCTGTCTGCGCCTTCCTTACGTGATCCAAAGCGGATTCGCAAGACATATGAACAAGAAGCATTGGAACGTCAATAAGCTTGGCCAGAGATATTGCACGATATGAGGCTTCGTCTTCCGCAATTTGAGGTCTCGAAATAGTATGGTAAAACGGATCAGTTAAATTTTTTGACAGTAATTTTTTGTTGATGAAATCGATGATATCTGAGTTTTCGGCGTGAACCATAGTGGTCACATTATTCTTCCTATTTGTCAACAAAATTTGCAGCAATTCCTCATCAGACACTTTGTGTTTAGGGTAGGTGGTGTAAACTTTTACAGAAGTGATTGCTTCCTTTTCACAAACTTCGGGGAAACTTTTTTCCAACACTTCCTGGGTTGGTTCAGAAATAATCAGGTGGAAACCGTAATCACAATAAGAACCGCCTTTTTTATTGGCCCTATAATGATAATCCTCGGTAACCTTCAACAAATCGTATTCCTTTCTTTGCTGAACTGCAAATGGGATCATTGTGGTTGTACCACCAGCAATTGCAGATCTTGATCCAGATTCAAAATCGTCTCCAGCGGGTGCATTATCCTGATCAATGTGAACATGCGAATCGACACCACCTGGCATGATATAACCACCTTCCGCATCTATTTCTTTTTTGCCGACAATTTTGGCTGCAGTTATAGTTTCAATAATGCCATTATTCACACCTATGTAAACTGATTTTGGTAAAATATCAGCCGCAGTGACCACTAAACCGTTGTATATGACGAGATCGTATGACATTTTTATGTTTCTGACTTACGCTTTGAAGAAAAAAAATTTGATAGGAAAAGAAACTCAGTATGCAATCATTACACTTATATCAAAATTTAGGCAAGCCGGTAACAGACATCAATATTGCAGCAAACGGATTACGCTTCGGCACCGGTGTTGATAGAGAAATGAGATCGGGAAACCTTTTTGAGATCTCCGTTTTTCGCGATAAGGAAGCTTTTGCGTTGGTTGTGCATTGTCGAAAGCCGTTGAGGGCGAAAATAGACCCGTTCAGACGTTGCAGAGAGAGCAGACTAAGATTAAAGTTGAGTTATAAACGGTACTATAATTTTGGAGATAGCTGCGCATACTCCGCAACACATTCTAGTTCAACCTTGACTTTGGGATTAGGAAATCCTACGACGATGCATGAGCGGCCTGGCTTGGTGGTGAAATACTTACCGTATACTTTGTTGACCTCGGAAGAGTAAGAACCGTCGGCAACAAAAAGCAAAACTTTCAAAACTTTGTCTAGAGAAGAGCCACTAGCCTCTAAAACTTCTTTCAGGTTTTTTATTGCGTTTTCTGTCTGTTCCATGACACCTTCTGGTAAATTACCGTTAGCATCAGTACCCAAGCAACCCGAAGTAAAAACGTGACCGTTACTTTTGTAAGATGGTGATAACAGTTTGTTACCCTTCTTGTTTAATTGTTCCCAGGAGACACTTTCAATCATTTAATTTATAGTTTCTATCGTTTCTAATGTAACCCAGCAGAAAAAACAGGAACACTACCAAACTAAGAAGAAAAAAACAGCAGTCTTGCTGGCGAAAAAAAAAAAAAGAAACTCTACAAATTTATGTTGCGGAACCTACCGAAAAAGTAACCTGCAGTAACTTTTTACGCAAATATAATAAGAACAAACTTTTTGCGACACCTGATACGATGTTACTGGCAATCTACGACAGCTTACAGAAGCCGGTAATGGACACAGGGATTGCGCCAGTAACATCGTTTGTTCGGGAAGCAGTGGGATTCGCCCCTAATTGCCGCTCTCGATTGTTCCCTGAACGGAATACCAAATTCGCTGATAACAGTCAGATCGGAGAAGTCGATGGCGCTGACCGGTTGCTGTTGAGACAACATGAATCGACGTGGGTGTGTATATAAACACACATTCTGAATATTGTGTATTCATTGCATGCTACTTGAAAGAAAGGGTGTTCACAGAATAGCAAGAAAATTGTAATGGTTGGTGTTAGAAAATTCAAAATTGCCGCAATCCAGGTCGGTCCTATTGCAAGAGCTGCACCAAGGGAGGAAACTGTTCAAAGACTGTGTGGCTTATTAGAAAAGGCAGCAGAACAAGGAGCAAGACTTGCCGTTTTCCCAGAACTGACATTAACAACATTTTTCCCAAAGTGGCTAATCAGTTCGCAAGAAGAAGTGGATAGTTTTTTCGAAAAAGGCGATATCACGAAAGGACCATGCAAACCATTGTTTGATCTCTCAAGACAGAAAAATATTGGGTTCTATTTAGGTTATGCCGAATTGACAGACGAAGGTCAGCATTTCAACACGAGTATTTTAGTTGATAATCAGGGTAAAATTGTGAACAAATATAGGAAAGTTCATTTACCTGGATTTGTTGAGCCGATCGAAAATGTGCCATTCCAACAATTGGAAAAAAGGTACTTTGAATACGGTGACTTGGGTTTTCAAGCTGTGAGAACAAACCCTGAATGGATTGACGCTACTGTCGGTATGCTTATATGCAATGATAGAAGATGGCCTGAAGCGTGGAGATGCTATGCATTGCAAGGTATGGATTTGATGCTTATTGGTTATAATTCCGTTGCAAATGCCGTGGGTCTATTTGGTGATAAAGAAGACAAGACTTTGAGACAATACCACAGTGATTTGGCGGCAAAATCGAATGCTTACTTCAATTCATGTTATGCAGTCAGTGTTGGCAAGTGCGGCAAAGAAGAAGGTCAAGATTTGTTAGCTGGGTCACTAATTGTAGATCCAACAGGTAGGGCTGTTGCTCAATCACAAATCGAAGACGATGATGTTGTAGTCAGTGAAATCGACCTTGACGAAACTATCATTGGCAAGCAAAAGATGTTTGATTTTGCTAGACACAGACGTCCTGAATGTTATGGTCGTCTTATTGAGCAAAAGGGTACTATCCCGCTACCACCTTATTCTGATAATAAATGAGGTATAATGCCTTTTTATATGGGTTTCTCCAGCACTCCCACATATACATGTAGTTCTAAAATACCTACCAAATTATCACGATCCATTTCTGCATGTAAATGTTGCACAACAGTGAATCTGTCGTGAACACATGTCACTTTTTATTTGTCTAATTTCCGGTTCATCTGTGGATTCCAGGTGTTGTAAGTGAGTAGTTTTTGATTGAACAGCCATGATAGCTGTAGTTAAAAATAGCAGAAGAGATACCATTGGATGGATTCACAATATACATAATTTTGATCATAAAACAGATATAAGAGGTTACATATGTGGCAGCATTAAGAGGGGAATTGGGTTTGAAATCTTGTTGAAATTTGCTTAAGTGAAATACTTCAATTTCATTTAATACAAAAAGAAGGAACATCGAAAAGTTTTTGAAAAACCCAGAATTGAGAGTACTGCATATTACTGCGAAACCAAGGTAGAAAAAAGTAGAGACAGGAAGTTGAAGGCAACGAAAAGAAAAAATGAGGACCAAGACTGGCTAGAGAAATTGAAAAAAGAGAACAATTTAAAATTAAAGAGGGGACAAAAGCAGACGACGGCTAAGAAATGAAGTGCAGAAGAAACATTTTAGTGAGAAGATTGAAGATATCAAACAGACAACCCTGGCACGAACTCGGTCACATTTCAACAAGGTGGTGTTGAGGAAAAACTTTCATACAAAACATCCAAAAGAAATTATGCCAGCGTTTTGAAGCAGTTTGGACAGTATCTAAACTGAACAAAAAACATTCACTTTGGATGCTGAGGAGCGGTAAAAGATTACAATTTGGAAGGTTGTATTTAAATAGAGATAAGTTGTACTTACTATTGTTCACGTGAATAATAGAGTATTATGTATTTTCATTTTCATTAAAATACATCGATCTCGAACCATCCTTTTAAAACTTTATAAAGGAATACGTAGGCGTTATCCACAATTCTGTACAAAAACATAGTATGAAGCACACTTTTTAAAGTATGTTTTTGCTAATTGAAAGTTACGGGTAGTATAATCCAAAAACTGTATAATTTAGTCGGCGGTGAGGGCGACACGGAAAACGTGTTGGCTTTTGTGGGGGTTTGTGTAAATTGGATGGGGGTTTCAGAGGGTAATGGGAGGGGTTTGCGGATCCTCCCCCCAGACAACACAACGTTGTGGGGGAATTTGCAGTGGGCAACATACGTCTCCCCAGCAAACTTGCATGAATCCTACGTTTCTCAACTGTTTGTGTGTTGGCGCTGGTTGTTTTTATTGTACCCCGCCGTCTTTTCATTTTCACTATCTTTGTTTTTTGATACAGTTCATAGGGTCTTTTTTTAATGTCTGAAATGAAAATTAGTATTAATATCATGCTAATAGAGTTTAAGTAACTTGTATTTGCCACGTATAGCATGTTTATCAAAGAAAGGTGGAAAAAACAAGCTGAAAAGTATAAAAACAATAATCTATTCCATTTTAGGTCCATTGGGAAAGGCATATACGGTGATTTTAAAAATCGGTTGCTAAAGTATTATATTTCAGATATAAAAGACGGCTTCACATACAGAACAATACCTTCCACAATTTATATTTTTTTTACAAATCTTCTACCCGCAATTGCATTTGCGCAAGATATGTTTGATCACACAAACAATTCATATGGTGTTAATGAAGTTTTATTATCATCTGCTATGGGCGGTATTGTTTTCGGATTATTTGCTGGTTCTCCGCTATGTATTGTAGGTGTTACAGGTCCAGTTTCAATTTTCAATTACACTGTTTACGAAATTATTGTACCGTTGAACATTCCTTATTTCCAGTTTATGTGTTGGATTTGTATTTGGTCAATGGCATTTCATTTTATTGTTGCATTTACTAATGCTGTCAATTTTATGAGATACGTCACTAAGTTTTCCTGCGATGTTTTCGGATTTTTCATTAATGTTGTTTATATTCAAAAAGGAATTCAAATATTAACACATCAGTTTGAATTATCAGATGTGGCCAGCGGGTTTGCTTCTGTAGTTGTTGCTCTAATAATGGCAATATTTGGAATTTCAGCAGAGTGCTTCGGCTCAAAATCTCATTATTTACCCTATAACATTAGAACAGTTGTTAGAGATTACAGCACACCATTATGTGTTGTCTTTTTCACAGGCTTCATACATTTTGGTGGTTATTTGAACAATATAGATCTTCCAAAACTACCCATAACGAAAACTTTCAGGCCGACTGATACATTGCATAGAGAATCTGATTGGTTTATCAGGTTTTGGAAGGACATAACCGTTGGCCAAGTTTTTTTGGCTATACCATTTGCAATATTATTAACTGCATTATTCTTCTATGATCATAACATTTCATCACTAATTTGCCAATCATCCAAGTTTCCGTTGAAAAAACCTTCTTCATTTCACTATGATTTCTTTTTATTAGGTATAACTACTGGTGTTTCCGGATTAATCGGCATACCTGCACCCAATGGTTTGATACCACAGGCTCCATTGCATACTTATTCACTATGTGTTTATGAAAATGATTATAAAACTGGTGCCAACAAAATTGTTAAAGTTTTTGAACAACGATTGACCAACACATTTCAAGGGTTCCTAACATTGGGGATGATGACCAGGCCTTTATTGGTAGTACTAGGGCTAATTCCGCAATGTGTGCTTGCAGGATTATTCTGGATTATGGCTATAAGTACTATCGATGGTACCGATATTATGAAAAGATTGAGATTTCTATTCATCGAAAAACAGTGGAAAAAGAAAATTTCTAGAATTGTAATTGATGATTATAATAAAGCTAAGATAAAAGAAGACGAACAAGCAATTTTAGAAAATGGATCAAATACTATGACTGCCAGTTTTGAAAACGTATCTTTGAGTAATATGCATAAAACTAACAATACTGACTCAGACGCAACTAGGCGTCAAATTGAAGGGGAGGAAGAAGATAAAGAAGAAAAAGAAGAGGACATATATCAGATAATACCAGCAGATTTTCCTGTTGAATACTATCTTGTAAAAGAAAAGTATTTTGCAATTTACCTGGCATTAGAGTTGATGGCATTTGCAGGCGAATACAGTATTACGTGTACGAAGGGTGCTATTGGATTTCCCGGGGTTTTAATGTTGATTTTGGTTCTGGTACCGATTTTATTTCCACGGATTTTTCCCGAAGATCAGTTGAAGCTTTTAGATTCCGAAGCTGCTGATGAATTAATAATGAAAAGTTTAAGGTTGAATGTGAAAGATGATAAACAGGACGCTGAAGATGATGTAGTGGAAGAATTAGCATTACTAGATAGAAATATAGGACGCTAGTTTTCGAGTAAAGTTATATAATTAGATTAGATCAAAATTCGCATTACTGTTACTGTGAAGTTTTGCAAATTCTGCTTCCATTGGATGAGGAGGCAGAGAAGGAAGCGTTGAAGGAAGAAGCGGAGGTGGAGGAGGTGGAGGTGGAGGAGGTGGAGGTGGAGGAGGTGGAGGAGGAGAAGGGAATGGTAACAAATCATTTTTGTTGGGTTGATTTTTCAAGAGATAGTCATGATCGTCCTCGTTAAGGTCGTGATGACGTCTATATTTAGAATTGTAATCACTGCCTAAATGATTGTAGCTAGAATGCTGTTGTCTCGTGCGCTCATTTCTTTGATCAATCAAATATCTTTGATAGTTTTCCATTTTTTCATGATGATGTGTCTTTTTCTGTAACCATTCAGTTAAAAAAAGTGGGACTTCACCATAGACGATTTTATATTCACATAATTCACATAGCCATATATCATTATGAGACTTGTTGACTCCTACATGGTTTATAGCACTTGGATTAACACCACTAGCATTAGTATTTGCTTTACTTTTCTTTTTCCTGTTTTTCTTCTTGCTATTTTTGACTGAAGTTTCATCATTTAATTGAGAATCTTGCATACGCAGTTTTTCTAAACATTCCATTTGTAATTTTTTTCTTTGTTGTGGAGTCGGATTTTCGTAAAACCATTGATATGCTGGATCATCTGCCTTAGAGTTTCCATCTCTAGCAGCACGTGGCAAAGGAGCAGGAGTTTTTTGATGGGAAATATCAGATTGCTGTTGCTTCAACTCCTTCTGTTGTTTCTGTAAATGTCGCTGAAGCCGCTGCTGCTGTTGCAGTTGAAGCTGCAATTTAAATTGCTGAGATTCCGTCGGGGATATAGGTGGTGAAGAACCGGAATTTGAAGTGGGAGAAGTAGGGTAAAAATTAGTATTATTATTATTATTATTATTATTATTATTATTATTATTGTTAGTTGAAGAATTTGTATTCTGTGCCTCATTCAAATAACGCTTTTTGAATGCAGATAATGTATTTTGGTAAGAGTCTAAAGATTCTTTTTGCTGATCAATCATAGAAAGCTCGTCAATATCGGAAGAAAGGTTTTGATTATTTTCAAAAGACTTGGCAATCGCATTTGCAATATCTTCCTCCAGATTATCATCGAGTTTAAAAGACTCTAATGCTTTGATAACTTGTGCGTTGATTTTTTTTTTAAAAGTGTCATCATCATTTGTGTTAATCATACCATTTTTATTGCAATTTAAAGTTAGTCCACACAAATTTTTATTTTGTGCGTTGTTTGAAGTAACACTATTGAGACTCAAATCGACATCTAACTTGACATCAATAGTTTTTCTCTCGTTATCAACATTATTAACATCATAACTAGTTATATCACCAATTGCATTATCAAATTTACCTAAATTTTCGATTTTTGAAACTTCTTCAAGAAAGCTATCAAACTTTTTATTTTGATTTATTATTTTAATCATTTGTTCAATATACTCATCGGCGGATCCAGTTAAATCTTGATTTTGATTTTGATTTTGATTTTGATTTTGATTTTGATTTGGAGACTTAGTTTGTGTTAGATCTTGATTTCGAATTTCATTTTGCAATTGAGGATTACTTGATTCAAGTGAAACAGATATGTCATTTCCAACCCTCAGGCCGTTGAAACTATCTAAGTTCAAATCTTTGAAGGATTGGTTCACCACTAAATCTGATGGTAAAGATTGAAACATTGGCTCCAAAAAACTATCGGTTTTTGGTTTGCCGTTTTTGATTGCACTTAGTGTTTCTTTTAAAGCGTCGTCGTAGAGAGATAATTTTTTTTGAATTTCTAGCTGTTCATCTTTGGAAAAAGCGGTTTTGCTAAAAACTTCGTTAGAATCACTTCCATTTTCACCTTGCTTCACACTCACCTTTTCCTTCTGATTAGGCAAAACTGGTGTTTTTGGGACTAGCAAATTTGCTGCCATGTTCGACATGAATTCCTTTGATGAGAGAATATACTGCAGCTTCTCCTCTTGCGACATTGCCTGCAGATTTGTGAGGTCAGCAGAACGTATGAACTCCTGCAGCTTCTGAACCTGCTCCATTGCCGAGAGCTTTGCATCCTCATAAGAGTCTTTCCCAACAGCTTTCGAACCGGACCCAGGCATTGCGAGACAGCAAAGTTTGCAAAACAGGACAGCAAAATGTGCCTTCTTCTGCTCCACCAGTTCTTTCATGCCCATCAATCAAATAGACAAAACCGCCGGCAATTCCACAACTGGGCTACGCTTACGTCAGCGCTGTCGTAGCAGGAGGGCAAATTCCCTTTTGTTGGCCTCCAACTGCTTCTTGATCTCCTGCACACGGGCCTGTTGCAGCTGTGCACAGCATCGGGAGAGCAACTCTCTACCAGGACATTCTGGCGTCCGGAAGAAGGATAAGTTGGCCGACTCTGAGGTGCTGATTATTGTGACAGCTGCGTTGCCGTTGGCCCTGTGTTGCGGAGGCCTTCCACGGGTGCCACGGCCGCTTGCGGTGGTTGGTGCTGTTGCCAGCGTACCGTTGATGATATCAGTGACAAGGCCTGGCAACTGTTCTGCGTCAATGCTGACGTCCGACATCTCCTTCCCATGTAGCTTGGTGACAATCGGATGGTTTGCGAATCTCTCTAGAATGTCCTGCCAACTGTTTCCATCTCTCGACTCGTACACCAGTTGGCACAATAGTAATTTAACATCACCAGGATAGTTTTCTAATGAATTCAGGCCTTTGCGCTCTGGCATTCTGTTCATAGAAAGAACGGTTGAGCATAAACGGAAACATGAAGAAAAGTTGAAATTGAAAAGACATCATCTGTATATATAATCTAGCTAACATACGCGAGTTGGTCAAAATGGAAGCTTTTTTGGCTTGCTTCCTTTGTTTTGGCTTTTTTTAATGTAGTTTTCTCCACTGTCATGGCTAATATCGCATAGATATGAGCGCTTACAAAAGACTCAAGGAGATAGAAAATTATAACAGCTACGATGAGTCCAAAATACCAATCAGACCAGACTCCTCAATCAGTGTTTCAAGCATGAGCTCAGAATCAAATTCACACTTGGTTTTAAGATCAAACCAAAACAGTAATAGTAGAAGAGCCTCGGTTATGGCTTATCAATCATCAAATTCATCGAGGATACCCGTACGTGATTCTACGGGCAATAACAATTTGAATTCTATTGTACAAACATCTCAATCATCTGTAAAATCATCAACAAATATCTATTCATCAAAAAGATTATCTTTGATGAATTTCAACCAAAAATATAACGATGACAAAATTCATCATCTTCTTTTGAAAACTCCCAAGAAATCACAGTTACCATCCAATTTCGATACAACCAGGTTTTCTGATCTATCCTTAAACTCTAAAATTCCAAGATCACCAAGTTTGAAGTCTCTATCGAATACCCCCTTGAAAGAGCTTTCCAGCGGTTCCATACTCTCAAATCAAAATAAACAACCAATACCCCAGTCGAATAAACTAAAGTTTAGCTATTACACTTCTAAAAAACCTAATCCTTCTATCAAGAGTAAGACTCAATTTAGATCTGAATCTATACTGAATTCCCATCATCCCAACGATAATTTTAGTAACACATCATCATCAGGAACGCAGCAAGCGATACCAAAATCAATCTCAACCATTTCCCTATCAAATCCAAGTAGAAGTTCAAAACATAAGGTTGAGAATATAATGGAGTTATTTGAAATTTTACATAAAAATGCAGGAACAAAAGAGAAAATTCAAAATACCTTGCAGAAATTTGTTAAGCAGGATCAAAATAAATCAAAAAATTATGCATTTGACGAGTTAAGTTCCAAAAGGCCCGATTTGTTCGAAAAATTAACCATGTACGAGAGGATAATGCAATACCCAATAATTTATTTTACTGGATCATCTAAAGAAATGAAAACCAAAGCAGATTTGAAAAACAGCAAGAACAATTTTGGGTTTGATGATCAATTAGGCAATTACAAAATTGTATTAGGTGATCATATTAAATACAAATATGAGATCAAATCAGTCTTGGGCAGCGGAGCTTTTGGATCAGTTGTTTCAGTTGCGGATCATTCAAGTATCGATAAACCATTACTAGCTTGTAAAATAATTAAAAATGATCGAAGGTTATCATTACAAGCAGTTAATGAGATCAAAATTTTGAAAAATCTAGATCACCCAAATATTCTAGAATACGTAGAGCATTTTAATTTTAGATCCCATATGTCAATAGTCACAGAACTTTTAGGTGTTACATTATATGAAACAATTCAAGCAAATAAATATAAAGGATTGTCATTGGGAGTTGTTAAAAGATTTACCAAAGATATTTTAAAAGGCATTCTATATCTTCATTCACATAATATAATCCATTGTGATTTGAAACCTGAAAATATTATGCTTTCGAATGACGGTATAATTAAAATAATTGATTTTGGGTCTTCTTGTCATGTTGATAGCTTACAATATAGCTATCTACAATCAAGGTTTTATAGAGCGCCGGAAGTTTTATTGGGTGGGAGGTATGATACTAAAATGGATATTTGGTCAATTGCATTAATATCAGTCGAACTTTTTGCAGGAGAACCGTTATTGCAACCACAAAATGAATGGGAACTTTTTCAAGAATGTATTGAGTATCTAAATAGTCCGTCTAGGCAATACATATTAAGGTTAAGAAATGAGATCAACAACTTTGGATTTATTGGCGAAACAGATCAATACAATTCGTTACTTTGGAAAGCATTCAATTTAAATGGGGGTATTGATATTGAGTATATTGATAAAAAGATGACAAAATATAATCCCAAGAAGAAATTCATTCCTGGAAGTAAAAATTTCAAGAAATTCTTGCGGAGACATAAAGATTTTGAGTTAGTTGGAACCGATGAAAGTGACTTGGAGATAAACAGATTTTATGAGTACATTACCTTGTGTTTGATGTGGAATAAATGGGGGAGAGCGACGGCAGCCGAATGTTTGAAATGTGCATTTTTCAAAACAGATTCTCCATTAAGGAAAGATAGAGAAACACGGAGAAACACGGTGAGTGTTCATGCCGATATATCAAGTTAACTATAATATTGTATTCTAGAGCGTGTATAGTATATGTAGAAATAGGTGAAAACTGTGAAAATGGAAGTAGACGATCCCTTACTAAAAAGGGAAACGAGCAAATATGCGTTTAACTCTATGGGGTCAAAATTTGCTCATTAATGTTGATATGCTTAGTTGTGATCTCTATAGAGAAAAAAATCACTAGAATAAAAAATAAAGATAAAGTTATAAAATAAAAGACTACTGTATGTTAAAATGAGAAGAAAGACGTATTGAACAGAATGATTTCTTTTTTCATCTTTTCCGTAACATAGCATACAAACATAGCAGAATGCAATCTATCGTCTTAACAACATTATTAACATTCTTACTGAGTGTCGAGGCACATTTTCGTGTTCCATTTCCTGGAGAAAGAAATTCTACGAATTGGAACACTCAAACCATTTCACCATGCGGAGGTGCAGATTCCCCTGTTTTACCAAAATACAGTTGGAATCCATCAGGATCACCAATTGAGATTACTTATCATCATACTTTTGGTGTCGGGGCAATTTACTTTTGTGGATCAGGTAATTGTACCTCGGATGAAGCTTTTGATGAGTTGATTTATGAACCAGTTGACCAGAAAAGCGGTAACTTCTGTATTCCAGCAGTTCAGTTACCTAAAAAATACAACACGATCAATTCAACAGGAGTTATTCAAATTATTTATGCCGCAAACAGCGAAGAAAATGGTTATGATTTCATGTACAATTGTGTCGATGTTATTGTATCAGATGACGGTCCAACATTTGATGGCCAGTGCGCCAATTCTACAACGGTTGAATACGACGAACAGGTTGATAAGTTGGAGCAAGACATCGGTGATCAAAAGTTGGATAAGATCTCTACATTTTCTTACCTTGAAGCAGCTCTTGAGACCAGTGTTACTAGACTTTCGGTATCAGGATCAGCACAGTCAACGGTCACTCAAATTTCCAGCAGGGTCTCTACAGCTGAAGCAGCCCACATGTTTGCACCAATGCAATCCGTATTGGGTCTTCTCGTGGCTATTGCTTTTTTCTGATTTGATTGTTTTCGATTGTTAGTTTCCGTTTTTTTATTAACGTCCTCCACGTGTGAGGCGAGGGCATGTTTTTCTGCTTCGACACCTGCAATGGCCTAATCACGGCACGAGGTACGCCAATAGGGATACACCAATAGGAACCGAAGAGTAAACAATTTATGCAGGTAATAACACATCCGATTAGGAGTTTATTCTTCGTTTTTTAGACATCATTTTTGTATAAGTGCTAAGGTTTCCTGAGAATATTTATAGCTATTTAGACTTAAAAATTTCCCTGGTTAATCGCACCAGTAAGTTGTATAATCCTTCCATAATGTCCAACAGGTATATTGAAATGGATAATGTCAATCCATTCATAGAAACACACTCAAACGTTCTTGATGAAACCGATTTGAATAAATCAAGTACGAAAAAACCATTTTACAAACAAAAAAAGTTTATTATTCCTTCAGTTACCTTCTCTTGCTGTTTCTTTTTATTGTTCTTGTTATTTTTGAACAAAGGTGAAAATTCTAGTGGTAAAGATAGCGTTGCGAAACTATGGAAAAAAAACTATCGAATTTTGCCAGTAGCCAATTCGAATTCAAACATAGATGCTGATTCAGATTTAGATTCAGTTAAAGCAGCAGCTGAAATTCTTTCATTAGATTCCAAAGATGAAGATAACATCAGCTGGAGGTTAGACACTGCTAATAACTATACTTCAGATCTGGAATACTGGAGAAAGGATTATGGTACTACAAAAGAAAGACACTATTATTTTAATATCTCTTGTTTGGAAAAAATAGATGCCAATGGTGCAGTTAGAAACTTAACTGTTATTAATGGTCAATTTCCGGGCCCTTTATTAGAAGCAAACTCCGGTGATACAATCTATTTACATGTTTTGAACCAAATGGAAAATGATCCTGTAAGTTTCCATTTGCACGGCTTATTCTATGGTAACAATACCTTTGATGATGGTGCTTCTTCAATTAATGTTTGTCCTATACCACCAAATGGTAATTATACATACGAAATCCCAGTTGGTGAAAATGAGTTTGGTACTTATTGGTACCATTCCCATTGGAGTACTCAATATGCCGACGGTGTCTATGGGCCTTTAACCTTACACTCTCCAAAGGAAGATGCTAATTTAACTTATTATGATTCAGATATAACCTTCTTAGCAAATGACTACTACTATGAAGATGCCGACACAATTTTGGCAGATTATTTAACTCCTGGTAACGAAAACAGTGAACCAACCCCTGATGCCGGTTTAATTTCGGGTACTTATTCTCAAGCTTCAAACTACTTAACTTCTGGTAACGTTGATAAGTTCAGAACTGCAACATATCTTGATCCAATGTCAACTTATAGAGTTCGAATTATCAATGTTGGTTTCTTCTTACCTTTCAAATTTTCAATTGATCAACACACTTTAACTTTGGTTGAGGTTGAAGGTACCTTAATTGAACCTTTAGAGTCAGATTTTGTTGATGTTGCTGTCGCTGAAAGATATTCATTTTTCTTGAATAGAACCAATACTGATACTGACTCTTATTGGATTCATGCTAGATTCAATCAATTCTGTTTAGCAGATGACAATCCAGATTTTGCTACCGATGTCTTAGCAATTGTTTCTTATGCTAATACTTTTGAAGTTCCAGAGACAAGTCAAACTTGGCAGTATGATGGTGGTTCTCCAAAATGTTTGGATTTCCCTCAAGCAAGTCTAAGAACATTAAATCAGCAAGTTCCTATGAACAATAATGGTTCCAACAGACCTGATATGTATGTTGAGCTAGATGTTACCTTTTTCCAAGGTGCTCACCAAATGACTTACGGTTACTTTAATGATTATACTTGGAAACCTATGACTAATACATCTCTGATGCACGAATTATTGTTTAATGAAGCTTTCCAAAATGAATCTCATGTTGAAAACAAACAAACTTTCAGTGAAAATCAGTATGTTTTAAATTTCGATAAACGTGGTATGATTGTCGATTTCTTAATTAATAATTTCGATGATGGTTCACATCCATTCCATTTACATGGTTACAAATTCTGGGTTATGGGTATTTCTAAACAAGGATCTTTTTATCCAAGTTTTTATGAATCTCATTCAGATAGGATAGATTTAACCAATCCCATTTTAAGAGATACTGTTAACGTTCCTCCGTTTGGTTTTGCAGTTTTAAGATTTGTTGTTGATAATCCTGGTATATTTCCTTTCCATTGCCATATTGGTTGGCATATGGAGGCTGGCTTATTATTACAAGTCAATGCATTACAAAGTGAATGGTCCCAATATGATTATAACCCTGATTGGGCAAATATGTGTGGTTATGATTTTGCTGATCCTTATTTACTTGCTACTGAAATTAACTAATTTCAAAATCTTTATCTACTTTCATTTCTTACGTTTTTCTATATAATTCTTGTTTGCCACCAATATTAAAAATTATTCATATTGCATGTAATCGTTAAAAATGCTTACAATGTGCGCCGCATTTTCAAAATTTTTTTCCTCACTCTAAAATTGAACCGCGAAAAAAAATAAAGTAAAATAAAATAAAATAAAATAAAACAGAAAACAACTGCAATCACGTGACTTTTAATGTTTTCAGGAATGTAGCAATCAACAGACAGAAATTGAACATGAGTTGAAACAATACGAAACTAAAACATTGGAAACCTTCGAAATGCAACTAAAACATCATTGAAGTAGAGGGACGGAAAAAACGTGTTTTGAAACGGTGACCAAAAACTTAATTTAATGGCCACATTTCAGAGAAAGGATTGAATGTGCAGAGAAAGTTATATGGCCTCTCTATCAACTTCATGAAAGAACAAAACTCTTTGCCTTCAACAAGATTACCAATGTAGATGAAGCCAATACTTTCGGTATAAAAGTTTGTACTTGCATATTCAAACGATTTCCGAAAACAATGCAGTTCGAGAAACGAAACTTTATATTAAAATAAAGTTGCTAACTGCAGGGCTAGTTTCCCAATCAAATTGTAACATATTTCAAGGTTGCAATAGTACTCGACATATAAGAGAACTCTTTGAACTAGTAGTTTCTTTCATTTAGACCGAGAAATTTGAACTAAAAAATACAGTCACGTGATAATCAAGTAAGACGAAACTGTTTGGTCCTTTCTTGTTTTGGCTATGCTTGGCAACCGTGTTTCAGTGACAAGAGAAGCAATATAATATTCTTTTACAAACTTATGACAGAGGACACGCTGATCTTTAAGCTTTTTTGTCATTTTCAGTCCGAATCACTACTACTCAAACTATCGCTTGATTCAATCTGTTTGTATCGCTCTCTTTCCTTTCTTAGGGTTTCAATATACTCTTTATCTATTTCACCTCTTAAAATTCTTCTCTCCTGTTCATCTTCACTTAAAATTAGCTGTTCATTTCTTGCTTCGGCTGCTGCATAACTATTATTACCATCATAGTCATTCTCGATATCACTTGGAATGAAGTAATTTTCTCTCGTAGCATTTCTCCTTTGCCTACTTTCAACGTACAGATCATTTATATCACGTTTTTCAAATTCTAAATCTTTAAGTATTCTCTGAGTTTTTGTGAAGTTGTCTTTTACTCCACCAGGTCTAGACTTATTAGTGTATATTTCATCTTCATCATTTTCGTCATCTTCACTGTCTTCATCTATTATTTCGCTATCGTCATTTTCATAATCTGCCATACTATCAATGTCATCATCATCATCATCATCATCATCATCGTCATCATCATCGTCATCATCATCGTCATCATCATCGTCATCATCATCGTCATCATCATCGTCATCATCATCGTCATCATCATCGTCATCATCATCGCCATTATCATCATCATCTGCATCATCATCCTCGTCATCATCCTCGTCATCATTGTCATGATCAGGATTTTCTTCGGCGCCAGTAATATCATGATAAGTTTCATTAGCATTATCATCATTATTTTCGTCTGAATCAGGAATTCGAGCGAGCAACCGTGATTTGGATTTGGCAAGGCTCAACTGTTTTTTAGTCGGTATTTCTTTCGACAAACAGGTTTCTAAAGCTATCAGTGCATCATTACCCACTTCCTTGCTTTCGTTAATATCTACGCAAGATTCTGATGAAGCTGGAGGATTTGAAATACTCGTTTTCAAATTTTTATTCAATACACTGCTTTCCGTATCAGCAATGAAACCAGGTCTGTCGGGAAAAATAGGTTTTAAAGAATGGGAAGATTCTACAATACTGTTAGTGTTAGTATTGGAATAGAGATAATCAGATCGTTTATCTGAATTATCATTTTTCCTTGAGGGAACAGATTTAGTAAGTATAGCTTTTGTTAGTCCTGGATTTTGAGCCGATATAGCGGGAATTGCAACTCTTGCATCGAGTGGATAAGAACAATTCTTCAATTTTTTACCAGCGCAAAGATCACATGGTTTTTGTTTATTACAATACTCGCTTTTATTTTGCTTTTCACAAGAAATACAACAAACTGAATATGTATCTTTGTAATATTTTTGATCAATTGGTTTCAATTTAGTTTGATCATGTTTTAACTGTGTGGAACTTGACACTTTTAAAGTATTATCAATATTTTTTGCATTTGAAAATGAATTAGCCGTCCTAACTAGTGATTTTGAATTCAGTGGAAGATCTACAACGACTTTTTTAGAATTTTTAGGGTCCAAAGATGAGGAGCGCGGGGAAAAATGCGTCAAACCTTTGGAAGATTTTAATGCTGACTTCAGCCCCATTTTTGCAACGGGTTCTAAAGCCGGAAGCAAGTTGGAGGTTTTCATAACTTCAGAGGATGGTAACTTGAATGATTTTGTTTTTTTCGATTTTATTGACGAATCTTTCTTAGCGTCGTGATTTCCATTTTTGCTCCTCTCACTTATATCCTCGGATGAAACGTTGTTAGTGATAAATCTAACTCTTTTACCACTAAAACTATCATTAATTTTAGTTGTCTTTCCGTTCTCGCCGTTGGTAGGCATAACATTTTTTTGAGTAAGATTAACAGCTTTTGAAACTTGATTATCAATTTTAGCGTCGTTATCTTTTTTTGCAATGCCATTGAAATTTTCGTGATTTGCTGCTATACTATTAAGCACGGTTTTCGTGGCGAGTGTTTCTTTGCTAGTCGTTGCACTTGCTTCATTTGAGTCGTTGAGTTTGTCGGACTCATCTAATTTTTTGTTGCTGATACCAAGATCTGTAAGTTTCTGCGCGGCTGTTTTAGTTGAGGTTCGGTGTTTTTGGTTTAACATAACAATTGCTAAATCAGGCTCATCATTGAATGACTGAGAAGAGTCTGAATCGTCAGATGAAGAATCCAGTACAATTGGTAAATCAGCGGCCGATCCATACGTAGACCGCGTAACCCTTCTCCTTTTGATTGGCTGACTATTTACTTCCCCAACAAGCCCATCAACACCATTATAAATGCCTTCTGATATAGTAGAAGCAGTTGAACTAAAACATTTTTGTTTTGTTGTGCTCATGTTGTGAATTTTAAACTTGACTGAAACCCGTTATAGACTGGTCAGTAGTTATACAACTACTTCTATTTAAAAACAATTTGTGAGTAAAGATATTTGTTATGTACATATACACAACTACAAATGCAACTGCACTACGAAATGTGTAGTTGATGGGCCAGATATTGAAAGATCAGCTGTCCCAGAGCGGCGTGCCAAATAGAAACCACAAACAAACAATCCGGAACTTTGTACCACAGACGATGATACCAAAAACGTTCTACCGCGCCGCCATCGTCGCTGCCGTCGCTACCGTCGCTGTTGTCGTCGCCGTCGTCGCCGTCGCTGTTGACTAAAGGCTATTATTTTTTCTAAAAGCACCAATCAATGCAGAACTTCACAGTATCAAACTCGCACACACAGCGGTTCATGTGCACTGCGCCACAACTATTCTAGCAACACACACTTGACCAGCAAAAAACTCTCACGTGCATGAACTTAGGGCGCAGCCCTCGCATATCGCGCTTTCCCAATTTTGCACTTTTGCGGTGTTCAGAATGTTCTGTTCTGCGTTCGAATCCTACAATCGCAAAACGCAGAGCAGAAAAGTGAGAAAAGAAAAGTTCCGCGCAAACTCCGCGTCGTCGGCACAATTTGCCCTTTACGGCGCAACTGTTTACAAATATCCGGAAACAGAACACATCCAATCAGAAAACAGCCGTGGATAAACCAGTGCAACTAATTAATTTGCAGCTTTCCCTCGCTTTCCATATTCCGCATTTTCAGCGTGCACCAATTTGTTGCACTGGTGGTTGACCTAAAAAATTTGTCTCCATCGAATCCCTAAGGTAGTCGTTCAGTATCCACTTTCTGGTTCAATCCTACTCATAACTGCTCATTAATTCTTTACTTAATCACTATCTGTATTTTTTTCAAACAAAAGACAGATTTTCTATTGGCAGTTAGTTTCCCTATTAATTTTAATTAGTACAAATAATTATACATATCTATTTACCTATATTCCAATTAATAAGCTTGGTGTTATACTTAACTACAAAAATGAAATTCTCAACTGTTATGACAACTGCTTTATTAGTGTCAGCATCAAATGCTGCTGCTTTACCTCAAGCAAATGCTGATGCTGATGCAAAAACTCCAACTACAACAGTTACAATTACCCAATCAGGTCCAACAACAACCCATAAATACGGTAGATTTAACAATACCCATCACGAAACTACAAGTTCATCCAGTTCAACAGGTACTCATAAATATGGTAGATTTAACAATACCCATCACGAAACTACAAGTTCATCTAGTTCAACTGGCACTCATAAATACGGTAGATTCAATAACACCCACCACGAAACTACAAGTTCATCTAGTTCAACAGGTACTCATAGATACGGTAGATTCAACAATACTCATCATGAAACTACAAGTTCATCTAGTTCAACAGGTACTCATAAATACGGTAGATTCAATAACACCCATCACGAAACTACAAGTTCGTCTACTTCAACAGGTACCCATAAATACGGTAGATTTAATAACACCCATCATGATGTTACCACTACAACAATTTATGAAGGTGACGCAGGTCATGCAGTCACTAACCCATTCACTATGAAAAATTCAGTAATCGGCTGGTCTGTTGGTGCTGTCGGTTGTGCTGCTGCAGCATTACTATTATAAGAAAACCAAAACACTTTTTTTACATCATAGTGATACTGTTTCATCTGTGTTCGTTCGTTTAAAAATCCACCTTTTTTTTCTTTCCTTCATAATTTTTACTTTGTCACATTAATATCAATAACGCAAATCTAATCTAATTAACACCAAAATAGATCTAAATAAGAATTTATTAATTAATATTATACTCCATAAATAACCCTTTTTTTTACCATATATATCATATTATTAATGTAAGTTATCTTACATTATATTCAATTAATTGTTTTAGGTTATCTCCTATTATCTTAGATTAAACATGACGTCTTTCCTGTTGTTTATCATGTATCTATCTATACTTTGATATCGATAGGAAATTTTGTATACATTTCCATATATATCATGCCAGGAATCATTTTTTCAACCCTTATTGTGTAATTGTTAAATATACTATTGTTTGTTAAGTGTTTGTATATCTATAAAGTGAAAAGTTAATAAACAAATGAAAGATTTAAGAAAAGATTTTACCAAAAAGTAAAAAGAAAAGAGAAAATAAGATAAGGCTAAAGGTTATAAGTAAAGTTAAGAGTGGAAATAAAAAAAAGTAGGAATTAAAAAGGACTAGTATTATAAAAAAACTTAAAATTAATTTAAAGAGTCGGTGGTGGTTATTTAGTTGAAATTAAATCCACCATTTTGTAGGTTCGGCTCAACACCAAATCCAAATTGGTTACCATTCTCTGCAATGTTTGGTTGCATGTTATCATAGTTTGCCATATCATCCTCTGCATCATCACTAAAATATGTATCAATTATGTGAAATGCTTTAGTATAAATCTTATCATTAACATTACTTTGACATTCGAAAATTTTATCTGCTCCACCGGCTTCTTCAATAAAAATTGCATTTTCATTGATTGTCGATCCTCTTGCATCCTTTTCAAGTTCACCAACTTTTAAAATATTTTCAATTGCATCCAATGTAACCTCAATTATTTTGTTATCTGCAATTGATAATAAATCACACAACGGTTTGATACAACCTTGACTAACTAAATATTTAATTTGGTCTGGTCTTGATAATCCACCCGATGATGCATTGGAAATAGCCCAACATGCTTCCTTTTTCGTTTTGTAATCCCCGGTTGTTAATAACTTGATAATCTGTGGTATTAGATTTGCATCAATGACAGATTGAATTTGGTCCGGATTTCCAGCGGTAATATTTGAAATAGTCCAACATGCTTCCTTTTTAATCGACTCCTTTGTTGACCTTAATAATGGTCCTAAAGCAGGTAATACACCTGCATTGATGACAATTTGTGTTTGTAAATCAGTACCTGTAACAATGTTACCCACAGCTCTTAGTGCAGGTGTTTGAACCAATGTTGATTCATGACCCAATAATTCAACTAGTCTTTTAGGAATTCTAGCATCGCAAACAGCTTGAATCGCATCCTGCGTACCATCTGACAAATAAGAAATTGCCCAACATGCATCAATCAATGTTTCAACATCTACACTAAAGATTAATTTTGCCAATGTTGGTAATGCACCTT
This sequence comes from Pichia nanzhaoensis, assembly GCA_030573035.1. Classification (NCBI taxonomy): domain Eukaryota; kingdom Fungi; phylum Ascomycota; class Pichiomycetes; order Pichiales; family Pichiaceae; genus Pichia; species Pichia nanzhaoensis. The sequence goes on from JAJMCN010000002.1 coordinate 549,517, forward strand.
TGACAATTTGCCAATCGGGTTGTGGATTTTTACCCCTACATAAGTTTGATAAAGTCCAAGTTGCAGTTCTGATTAATGACATTTTAGATGATTGAAATAAGGATAAAACTGGATCCATTGCATTTGATTGTAAAACGTAGTCCCTATAAACGGAAGAGTCACCAGCAACATTTCCCAACGCCCAAATTGCTTGTTCTTTAACTTCTGGTGATGGTGAGTATAATAATTGAACAAATAGTGGAACAGCCCCCAAATCAACAACTATTCTAGTTTGTTCACTTGATCCGGATGCAATGTTGGTCAGTGCCCATGCCGCTTCCAATTGCAAAACTTCAGGGCCCGCTTTCATAAATTCAACAAATTTAGGAACGACCCCTGATTCAATGACTAAATCGATTGGTGGATTATTCTCTTTTGATAATATTTGCCTAAATTTAATTGTGGCTTCAAGTTGATTCTCTAAATTACCCGAATTAATCTTTTCAATTAATGTTGGCAATTCTTGTTGAAGCTGTGTATAAAATGCTTGATCATTGTGATATTCATCGGTTGAATCGTCATCATCATCAGACTCTGGTAATGCATTCATGTTAGTTCCATCATTGTTAGAAAAGTTTCTTCTTTTTGACAACATTTCTTCTCTCTTTTGTTTTCTTAGTTCAACCTGTTGAGTTTCTCTTCTTCTTCTAACTTCATCTTGTTGAAATCTGTTTTTATTCTTGAAGTTAGCCTTTCTGTAATCTGGCACATATTTAGAAGAGTCTGCAGTTTCCATTTCTAGTACTTAAGACTTTACCTTATACTCTATAAAAGAAGGCAAAGGAAGAAAAAATTTGAAAAAAGGAAGGAAATAAAACATTTTTCGTTTTGCCACAAAAGCCATCCAGTGCAGAAGCGCTGGACGAGCATTACTCTCAACATGAATTTCTTTTATTGATGATTATTGTGATGTATCATTATTGATAGAAAAGGTTATCCTTATACGACTGCCAGCACTGAATTGCCAGAATGCCAATGATACTTGACATACGAACATGCACAATGATGACGCCAAAATGCAATGTTCTTAGTACAATAGGTATACGTCGGTTTCATGCAATGCCTAGCAATTTAGAGAAAATAAAAATGGGTGAAGACCAAAAGCAATACTACGTTCCAAATGAAAATGAAAATCATCAAATCAAGTACAGAACACACGGAACTAGTTTTCATTCTCTCAAGTTAGATAAAAAATACAGACTTGGCAACTTACCAATTTATCAAAATCCTTTGATCAATTTCGTCATTGGTTCCAAAAGGTTGTCGCTTGCATTTGGTGCTATTGGATGTATGTTTGGTTATTTGATGGATAGAACTGGTTTGGTTTACACAGAGATTTCACAAATGGTCGCAATACTTTCATTAGTGCCGTTTCCTGTTGTAACATTTTTGTTTGAGCCCGTTGTTTCCAGAATTTGGAGAGTCTATGATACCACCAAACCTCAAATATACGAAAATCTCATTAAGGACGAACAAATAATCGTTGAAAAGTTGAATTGGAATGGTTTCAATACTTACAATGAGTTAGTAAGAGTCGATAGCTTGTATGTTCCGAAAGGCAAAAATGATTATAGAGGTCGTTTTGGATTTGTGAACCTACTATCTATTGATAAAAAACTAAATAGCACAAAATCTTATTATGTTAATGATGGTTTTACCAACGAAAAAGTGGAGAGAATTCTTGCTTTGGCTGAAAAGAGGAGCAGCATTACCGATTCAGGTAGATCATTTTATGGGTTTTAATTTTATTTTTAAACTGACAAATTTTTTTCTCTAGGAACACGTTCAACACCTGTATAAAGAGTCATATAAATCGGATGACAAAAAAAGAAATTGATATAGAAATAAATATAAAGTAAACTATCATATCACGTTCTAATCCCAAGTTTATTTAATCCTCTTTGAATTAAATAAATAAAGCTTCCAACAAACCTAAAGAGGGCCATAAATGCAACAATGTAAATTATAATAGACAAAAAAATAAAAGTCTGTTTGGAAGGTAAAATACTATCAGTAGTGTCCCTAGTTGAATCAAATTGTGACAATCCACCAGTTTCTGTAACAACTGAAACCAAAACAAAATTACTGATCATCCATAACAAAACCGTCATTGATCGAAAAAATGCAAAATATAGTTTATTCTGTTCTTCAGCATCAACGGTTTCAGCACTTTCATATTTATCAACCGGTGTCATAAGTGTTTTAACCATTTTAGAATATCCATCATCAATTTGAAATTTAGTTGTTGGAATAACAATTTCAAGTTCATTTTTGCCGGAATTGTTTTTCTTAGCAATACCTAAATCATTAACTTTATCTTGACCTTTTGTACCCCACGATATATCGTGAATATTGCAAAAAGCGTAAATATTTAAAATATTAACATATGCGGGGGATAGTAATAAATATTGGATAAAACTTGTGAACATATGAATTGGCTGTAAAAACATAATAAAGCCAACTAAGTACAACACATAAGTTGATAAAATTGCAATCAGTAAATTTCTAAATTGAGTTTCAACAAATAAGAATTTCCAACTAAGACTATTTCCATGTTCTTCTAATATCTTTTGAATTGACCTTATCGATAGGAATATTGCCGCAAAAATCATGTAACACATTAAAATTGCAAAGAAAATAACAATTAGCAAATAAAACATTTTTGTACCTTTTGGTTTATTACCAAATGAAAGAATAAATGTTGTTGTTAATGATGCCATATAAAGCCATAAGAAAAAAACTGACAAAATGTTACCTGGAGGAAAGTTAATGTCTGATTCGGCAAGATAGCAACTTAAAATTCTAAAAACCAGAAAATATGAACCAAGCGAAAACCATGAAACTAATAAACTTAGTAATTGATAAAAAAATTGAATTTGTAACATTATTTTTCTTCCAATTGAATGATTTGTAAACCATATTTTATAAAAGTTACAAACTGAATAAACAGCCGCAAAAAAAGATCCATTCAACCATCTACGTCTTTGAGAGATAAAATCATCCAGTTTTTCAGGAACATCAGTATATGCACCAGCCGTATTAATATATTTTAAAATCCAATTCTCGTTTTTTTTTGCTATCAATTCAAAACACAATATTCTGTCTTCAGCTAAATACATATTTGCATTAAAAATACCATCGTCGTTGTTTTTCTTCAGATCTTCACCTTTTAGATATTTTTCAATCGGATCACCTATTAACGCTTTATATCTATAAGCGCTAAAGGCACCAGGCAAGACTGTAACAAATCCAAAAACGCTTTCCATTGGTTTATCTAGAATATTTGAGGTCTTATATTCGAAATTCTGTGCTGAAACTAAAGGATTCAGTAGTAATCGACAGCCGGCACCAAGGCTTGCCTTAATCTCACCACAGCTCCCTGCAACCTTTGCGTTATCCTTGAAACTTTTCCATAATTTATATAGTGACTTATTTTCAGGTTCTGTACCAACGTCTAATAAAATAATGATATTTGGAACCAAAACTGCTGCGAATGCCTTCAAAGCCCATTTATGCGAGTTGATCTTTCTTTGGTTCTGCTCTTTTAGACAAAAGATGATTTGAATGGGAATTTGGTTGTCAGTTGTTAAAGTTATGTGATCTTTATAAATCTTGGAGATACCAACCATTGTGGTATATTCATAAACATGACTTATAACGTCGTCTTCATTAATTCGGTTTTTTGCAAATCCTTCTTGATAAACACCTAGTGCAGCTAACAACGCCTTTGATCTCGGGTTAATTTTTTGCCTACCGTCACTTATAATTGACACAACGATTTTCTGCCATGAATTTCTACCCCAAGTTGAAGAGTTCTTCAAATTGTATAAGTAACGAATATTTTTAAAGACACCCTTTAGAGTTCTCGCAAGCAAAAATTCATCTTCATTATACATTGTTATAACAATTAACAGTTCAGTCTCTCTTGGTGTTGTATAAAATTTTTGCCTTAAAGAAAACTTCTTTGCCTGAAAGTTTTCCGGCTCTGCAGTACAGGCCTGAAATCGCATAAATAGAAATTCACGGTCTTTCTCAGTTAACGGAACTTTATATTTATTCAAAAGTATCTCTGACACTGGACAATCTAAAACTAAATTACCATCAACCATTCTAACTTGCTTTGCTGAAGGATTTGTTTCTTGATTTTGTTGTTGATTATTAGTGTCCAAATCATAATAATTGACTGTGTCCTGAACTGCTTTTGCATTTTTGAACACAGTATCTTTTCTGCTCAACTGTCCCTCGTTTTTATCATTCTGGTTAAATAGGATAGTGCTATTACTGTTCGTAGTAAAATCAGAATCATTATCAGAGGAATACTCCATCTCAAAAGGATTATAAACGTCATAAGGCATGTTGATTGGATAGTACGAATTTTCAATCACTGGAAAGGGAGTAAATTCTGAGGTATCTAACTCATCATCATCAAATTGGTAAGTTCCAAACGCATGACCATTGTAATTGTTATTTCTATTAAAATTGTTTCGGTTTATCGTAAAAGCATGGTCATCACAACTGTCATTATTATTGTTGCGCCTTGTTATATTATCCTTGTCGAACATATCAGATCCATCAAACGAATCCCTATATACAGAAGAAGAAGAAAAATCTAACTGGTTTGATTGATGATTATTTAAGATGGGTCGCAACTCAGAAAATTCTACCGCTGGATTGTCTAAAGATGGGATATGGACATTTAAAAATGGATTTTCGTTTATTGTATCTGTTACTAAAGATCTCCTTATAGGGGAAGGTGAACGAGTGTATGAATTATTTCGAACATAAGATGTTGAATTTGATCTAGAGTGGGTATTGAACCTTTCTGGCGAATACGATCTGGATGGAATATTAAAATCATTATGTGGCTGATCCGCAGTTAAGTCACTATGTTCAGCGGAGTTAAATTGCTGCTCTTGTTGAGGTTGCTGTGCTCTTTGAGCCAGTTTAGCAAAATATCTGCTCTGCAGTAATCTGCCATTACTTTTTCCTTCGGCCATTGTGCCAGCCAGCGTGCACAACACAGATTTTCGGCTGGCAGCAAATAGAAATAGCGGATCTACAGGTAAACAAACAATTCATGTCGCCAAATACCCATTACGTAATTTCGCTAAGAGTTGCTTCAGAAAAAAACAGCGTTTATTCTTCGATGTTTAACCAGAGATTTTCACCTAGTCCCTTTTCTTTTGTACAGGACTAACTTCTTTTCCTTGTTCTTCCACCTTTACTATCACTCGTTAATTGATTAAATACACATCATGGCGTCCTCTGTACCGGGTCCACTTCCTCTTCCAGATTCAAAGTATGATCTCTCCACTTTTATGGGCAGAGTTAAACATTGTGCTGAAATTTCAGATCCAACAATGCTTTTCTCAACTGAAAAAGATATTCAAGATTCAAAACGTCTTATTTGGGATTACAGAAATGGTGTTTTACCTGAAATGACCCCTGCTCTTTGGCGTGCAAAAAAAATTTTGGATTCTTCAGTTCATCCAGATAATGGTGAAACTGTTTTCTTGCCATTTAGAATGTCTTGTTGTGTTTTATCAAACCTGGTTGTCACAGCTGGTATGTTAACTCCAGGTCTAGGTAATGTTGGTACTGTTTTCTGGCAAGTTGCCAATCAATCTTTGAACGTTGCAGTTAATACTGCAAATGCAAACAAATCACATCCGTTGACCACCAAACAGCTAGTTACTTCTTACTTTTTAGCCGTTGGTGCATCATGTGGTGTTGCTTTAGGTCTAAACTCAATTGTTCCAAAATTAAAAAATATTTCTGCTAATTCAAGATTAATTTTAGGTAGATTGGTTCCTTTTGCGGCCGTTGTATCCGCTGGTATCGTTAATGTTTTCCTGATGAGAGGTCAAGAAATCAAAAAAGGTATATCTGTTTTTGATGAAGATGGAAAACAGTTAGGTATTTCCAAAAAGGCAGCATTTCAAGCCGTTGGTGAAACTGCACTTTCAAGAGTTATAAACGCAACCCCAATTATGGTTCTTCCACCTTTAATGTTAGTTCAATTACAAAAATCATTGTTAAAAAATAAATCCATTGCTGCTATCACACTTGCAAATCTTGCTTTGATTGCTACTACTTCCTTTGTTGCCTTACCTTTTGCGTTAGCAGTTTTCCCACAAAGAAGATTTGTAAGTGCTTCTTCATTGGAGGATAGATTTCATGGTTTGAAAGATAAAAATGGTAAAGAAGTTCAAACCGTTTGGTTTAATAGAGGTATTTGAATATTTGATTCATTAAACCCTTGTATTATACTTTTCTTTTCTACTTACTCGTTTCTAGATAATTTCTTCATAATGTACTTACATTTTAATTCCACTTTATAATTTTTGACTTCGAATTTCTCGAAAAGGGAAAAAAATCCTCATGAAAATACTTTTCCCTACTTTAAACCTAACGGTTGATTTTTCTTTAAGAATTCAGAACATGGTTGTAAAGGGAAGAGGAAGGTACCCTGTAAAACGAAAAATAGAGTTAAAATCACCGACTCCAAATATTGAAAAAATTGCTTCTTTAACGAGACAGCCTGCCTCTGACAAAGCTTTAGAATTACTACATGAAGTTGCAACTTTAGTAACCCCTATAATGCACCATTATAATTTCAAAGTTACTCTGTTGTGTGAAATGTATCCTAAAAATCAAGGTCTACTAGGATTGAATGTAAATAGAGGACAAAAAATTTGTTTGAGATTGCGATCTCCAACTGATAGTAAATGGTTTCTGGAACGTGATGAAATAGTTGGTACAATGCTCCACGAGCTAACTCATAATTGGCACGGGCCTCATGATGCTCAGTTTTACAGAACACTGGACGAATTAAAGGATAAATACTTTGAGCTTGAAGTTAAAACATCATTGCAAAATTCATCTTATCCAAATAATTTTTCAGGCAGGTCAAGTGCAAAATTGAGAACTATGTCAAAATCGGGAAGAGTTTTAGGTACCAACAAAAACAAAGCAACTTACACAACTCGGGTCTCGAAATTGGGTACAAATTTAACCAGTAATGTGAATACCACCAAAAATCTTTCAGTAAGAGATTTAATGCATCAGGCCGCAGAACGACGGTTGAAAGATTCTAAAAAGTGTATAGAGTCCGAAGAAGATAAAATGGAGAGTGTACCTCAAAATTCAGAATTGAAAATAATGGATGTAATATTATTAGACTCTGACGATGATAATGCTGTTACGCAATTTAGAGAAAACAGGCCAAAACAAAAGCATGCACCAACACCTATACTAAAAACTAAAGATACCTCAGAAATTAAGCACGAAGTCATTTTTATTGACTAGCTTTACGCTTTATCATATACCCGTTACTGAAAGTTGTGCATTAATTTACTTTAGAATTCATTCAAACTTAACGTACAAAATATATAAATATAATTACTTTACAAAGGATTCCCTGTAGATTTGATATATTTGTAAATTGGATCATTATCAATATTGTATTTACCCAGCTTGCGGATTGAATCACCAGATATAACCTCTCTCAACTTTTTGTCCATCTTATACCAATTTTGAATTAGATAAGTCATTTCTAAACTTAAAACATCACTGTACCCATTAAATAACTCATACGTTGTACTCTCAATTAATTTTCTCAAACTGTAGTATAATTTGTTGTATGAAATCCCACTTTTAATGAATGAGTCAGTCAAAATACCAGGCTCTGGTTTGTTAACGTTACTTGAATGCTCGTAAACATTTTTGAGTAATAAACTAAGCAAATCCATAATCGGGAACAATGTATCAACATCTCTTAATCTATCAGCAGTAACCGAAAACTTATTACTAAGCTCGACATAATATGGCACATTCTCATGATTTGGCTTTTGCTTGTAATCAGTATACCATTTGTTAAATAGGGACTCCCATTTACTTAAAATATCTTCAGAGTTTCTGTAATCAGATAATTTAAAACTAATTAGTGCTAGTTCGTAATAACCCAATGGATCAATATAATCATTGTAAATATCATTAATCATTAAAATTTCAGAACCTAACTCTTCCTTTGCAATATTTTTTGCCAAATCACCAATTCTGGAGTCTTGTAAAACAGTTAATAATAATTCATCCTGCAAATTGGAAACGGATATTAGATCTGATATTCTTGATCCCAAGTTCATGACATCTTGTTTCAAAAAGCGAGTTTCAATACCTTGAATAAAACTATTTGCAATCGACAAAAACTGAATCCTATCAATTAATTTGATATTAAATCTTGACAATGATAATTGATATAGTTGATTTGCAGCTTCATAATAATCACCTTTTTTGGAATAGTAGATCCATAGAAGTTTACTCATTTCCAAATCTTTTGAGGATTTTTCCTTCAAGAATTCCAAAATGTATGGAGTATCAATATACAACAGTTTTTCCCCAACACCGTTTGCAACAAACCATTTATAAAACTCAAAGTGAAACATTTTATCCTTATAATTTAGACAAATTTTATAGCATTCATCTCTTAATTGAGAATAGTATGTTATTAACTGGCCTTGAGTATCAACAACCGCTGGTTGATTATTCATAAACTTTTGTGATACATCTATGCCTGTGCCTCCAATCAATGTTGCATCTGTTGCTTGCTCAAGGCTTAAAAGAGCCTTTTTATCAACATCAACTAAAACTTGGAAAATAATGTTATAAAGTTTTAACTTACGTTCATAACTGCTTTTTTTAATTGAATCAGTTGGCATGGACAACTGTATATCATTTTGATATTGGGCTGCAAACTTGACCAATTCTGGTGTATTTGCAATATCAAGCAAAAATTCAACTGCGTTTGAATAATATCCTAACTGTAAAATTGCATTAATACAATCAGCAATAGTTTCATCTGATAGTGAGTCACTACTTTGTTTCAACAACTTTATTGAATTTTCTAAATATTTTTCCTTTAACTCATTATCTTTATTATCAGAATAATCTTTTGCTTTCTTTAAGCTTTCAACGGCCTTGAAAATTAAAACGTCATCAGTTGAACAAAAGTAGCCACATTTTTCCTGCAAGTTATTAGCAACTATCTCCACTGAATTCCCTTGAGTAATACTTTTATTGATAATACATGATAAAAGTTCTTTAATTAGTTTCGAAACATTTGGATCAGCTTTCGTGAAAAAATCACTAAATGTTACGCAACTTAAGTCTGCTTGTAACTGAATAGGTAAAAAAGAAATGATACCTCTAAAATTTTTATAGTTATCGCCATTGTCTATATTATTGAACTTACCATCGTTTTCATTATCTTCTTCTTCCAACAAAATGGTTAGAAAAGACAAACCCTCTTTTACGATATTTAAAAACCTGGAAATAGAATCGAAACAAATTTGTTCTGCTTGTATACAAACCTCTGAAGCTTTTTCTTTCCAAGATGTCGATTCATTCTGATTATTAATATCTTTTGACAATCCTGGAATAATGTTTTTATTATCTTCAAAAAATTTAATAATAATTAAAATTGAACATAGTAAGTACTCTAATTCCTTTTTAGTTATATTCAATCCACTCAAAATTAGCTGTTTATCTGTTTTCAATGATTTTATGGAACGTTCATCAATATATCCCATTCTATCAAACTTAATTTCTGTTCTTAATTTAAAAACTTCTTTATTCCAAAATTGACGAATTAGTCTGGCAAATAAAATTAAAACAGCAAAAAATCTGTCACTTGGTTCAACATTATCAATTATCGGAGATAGAGATTTATCAAGTTTTGAATTTTGTCCACCTGATATAAAATATTTAGTTGCAATATTTCTAAATGATTCTGACTTATCATATTTACAAGCCAAATATAAAGCCGTTGAGCAAGCTTCGTCGTAACCATATTTAGAACCAAATTGTTTGAACACACGTTCATTTAAAGAATCTTCCAAAATCAAATCTGGTGTTCGATATCTGTAAACAACTATACCATAATCAGTTAAAACTGCAAATTCTAATGGCTCTGCGGTATACTGTGATGCAAATTCATTTGCGTAACCCTTAGGCTTATCAACTGCGTTGAATGAAGGTGTCAATTGAACAATGTCAAAAACGTTCGAATAACTTTCAATGATTTCAAAATCTTCAATATATTGGGACGATTTTTTAAGACCGCCATAGTCTGGAGTACTAGTATATAGACCAAGTTCTTTTGAATAACCAATAAATATGCCAGGCGATATCACCAACGTATTCAAAGTATTATTCAAAAGTTGCGACTTTTCTTGGGCTTGTCTCAATTCTTCAACTGATACCAATGAAGGTGCAGATGACTTCGTAATTGACTTATCATTGACCAATTTAATAGAAGATGGTGCCAAAAATTGATTCTTACTGTAATTATTATTGTAGTAAGAACTTGAATTGGCTGTAGAACTTTTTGCCTTCAAGTCGGGGTTTTGGAAAAAGTCATCGCCAATAATTAACTGATTTTGATTGATCATTTTTTCTTTTCTTTTTTCAATGTTCTCATAGATTTTCATATCTATTGGTGGAAATTTGACAAAATTTGTAGTTAGTGTTAATCTATCGCTATAAAGTGTACTACCATTAATGAAAAATCTACAGCCATTTGAAGCAACTGCAATTATGAATAAATTTGAATTTTCAACTTTACTAACTGGATATAAACTTATTATTTTAAGGTTTGACCTAAGTAACGGTGAACGAATATTAATCGCAGTGGTGGATAATTCTTTCAATAAATTTGAAATTTTTTTCGTTATTGGTTGGCCAAGGGCTACCTCATTATGCCTAACATGTAATTTATAAGATTTAATAATTGATTTTGATGACAAAGTATACATGATATTTCTTGACTGATCAATTTTTAAGTCTATAATTGTTTCAACGCTAGAGTTATAAGTTTCGCCATTTAACCAGTTTAAGACAGGTATATTCGGTAGAACTGAGGCAAATGAAGAATTTGTCAAGCGTTCTTTTGCAATTGATTTGGAGAACCAGTCATTCGAATTTGAGTATGTCAATTTCCAAATTGAATCACCGGACCCTGCACCGGTGAAAAAAATATCATTTGTATGTTCAAATGATATAATTTTATTAACAATTAAACCATGAACAGAAACCGACATTTTTGTATCAGAAATTTCTAATTTTTTAGTAGTTAAATTGAACTCTAACGCTAAAATTTTCATTTCTTTAGAGGTAGCAACAATCAACAAATAGTTAACAGATTGAACAAAAACGTCTTTTTTTGGACGAACTAAAGAACAGGTTAAAATTGTACCGTTAAAATCATCAATAACATCAAATTCTTGATCTGTTAGCGATGCATTGTAATTCCAAATATATAATTTGCTATCAGTACTTAGCCAAGCTCTTTTGATGTTAGGGAAAATACCCATATTAGTAACAAGTGAATCATTATTATTATCCATCAGTTTTTCCGGTATACTAAAAAAATTAACTTTTTCAAATCTATTGAAAGGATTCAAGCGTTGATTTGGATTAAAATTATAGTTATCCACCATATACATTGATAAAGTTTCGTACAATGTTGGCATTGAATTGTCCTTCTCAATTTGTGCATTGATACATTGATAAGCTAAATTGGTTGGGGAAGATGTTGATAACGGTAAATGATTCAGGTTTGTTACCTCGTTATCCTTTTTAGTCAAATCAGGCTGAGCTTTAGACTGAACAGAATTGAAAAAGGGAAAAGATCCAATATAGTTTGTGCCCATGCCACGGTTAAAAGTGTTTTTCTGAGAAGCTCTTTTATTTTGCAATGCAGTTCTTTCTATTTTAATATTGGCTGAAGTTGAATTACCTTCATTCTTGACATGAGTGGCATTGTTGACGTTGGTATTATAGCTACTACTCTGCTGAAACGTAGGATCAGCACCCACCATGGAGAAAGATGGATCTTTAGATGATCCCAGAACTTGAGAAAATCGAAGCGACATGCGAGGTCAAGTTTTGCTGCACTGACACACTATGAATGCAAACAATTGCAGAAAACTGTCAAATGGCAATCACCAAACATATCATGAAGAAATTCAGTTATGCATGGTAGGGCCTGCTCAACTAAAAAATAGAAAAAATAATAAAAAAAAAAATTAAATCACAATCGGTGATTTACATGGTGTACGGGCGTGACATGGTATTACATAAGTTACACGTGATGTTGCGCAATTTCCCTATTTGACAATTGCCGACGGATAAGACTACTGCTTATAAATAAACTTTGATCGATGCATGCCAGGTTGGATTCTGCTATATGGAACAGAACTTTTCAGCTATGACCGACTCAGCTTCTAGTTGCGTCCTTCGTGATTCCGTCTTATCTGTAAGTGCAAAGGTAAGAGGCAAGAACATAATATCAAAGACCAGAAATGCTGTCTCCAAAAGGGTTTCCTGATCTTGGCGAAGCTCAATTGGAAAAGCTAGTTCATGAGATCAACCAGTTTGGTTTGTCCAATGGCTTATTAATGTATCCACCAGCTCCCTATCATGAATATCAACCAGTTCTAGCGCCAACAACTATATTTCCTACACCTTTTCCTCGTGCTCAGTTTATTAGAGGTGTGGAAATAGCCAAGACTTACAATAAGTTGTATGCCAATGTCGTGTCTAACCGTAAATGGCTATTGAAAGTTTTGGAGGAATTTTCAGTTCATGATAAAGATTTCACAGGAAAATTATATGAATGTTATTTAAAAGCTTTTCAAACGGGTATAGTCCAAGATGTTTCCTTAGCGTTGATTAGATCAGATTATATGTATGACGAACTTTCAAATTCAATCAAGCAAGTGGAATTCAATACTGTTAGTGTTTCATTTGGAGGTTTGAGTCCAAAAGTTGGTAAAGTTCACAACTATCTTAATCAAACAGGTCTTTATACTTCAAACACATCAAAATATTACAATGACTTTGAATTACCAGTAAGTGACAGTGATAAAAAATTAGCCCAAGGATTGTACAGTGGTGTTGAGTACTACAATGCAAAATACCTGTCAGGTGACAACAAATCAATTGTTTTAATGGTTGTTCAACCAAATGAGAGAAATGCGTTTGATCAAAGAGCAATTGAATACAATCTATTAAATGAACATAACGTGATCTGTAAAAGAGTTGAATTTCCAGATGTATTATCATCAATTGAAATTGATAAAGAAAACAATAATAAGCTATACTTCCAAGGTTATGAAGTTTCTGTTGTTTATTATAGATGTGGTTATGTTCCATCGGATTTTGAAAAACCTGGTACATGGGAGTGTAGAAGTTTAGTAGAATCAACATTGGCAATCAAATGTCCTTCATTGTTAACTCAATTAAGCGGATCTAAAAAAATACAACAGTTGTTAACAAATAAGAAAATATTATCTGAATTTTTGTTAACTTCAGAAATCGAAGAAATTTTTGATACATTTTGTAAAATTTATCCACTTGATGACTCTGAGAATGGTAAAATCGCCAAAAAACTAGCTTTTGAAAAACCAGAAGATTTTGTTTTAAAGCCTCAAAGGGAAGGTGGTGGTAACAATATTTACAAAGAAGACATTCCCGGTTTCTTAAAATCTATAGAAGAAGAAGAATGGAATGCCTACATTTTGATGGAGTTGATTCGTCCCAAGACTCATAAAAATCTGATTTTGAGAAATGGAACAATTTTAAATGATGGAATAGTTTCAGAATTAGGTATTTTCGGGAGTTATCTCTTCAATGAAAATTCAGGTGAAATAATAGCAAATCAGGTTTCAGATCACTTATTGAGGTCCAAAACAAGCTCAAGCAATGAAGGTGGTGTTGCGGCAGGCTATGGTTGTGTGGATAATTTTTATTTGTACTAAAAAGTACTTGAAAAAAGTTTGAGCCGATAAGAAAAATCTTTAATTTTTATAGATAATTATAAATTGTACATGATTGTAGACACTTCATAAAAATTTTAATGCGATGAATAACCAATACTGTTTGCAAAAAATTAATTAAACTATACCATAAAAAGAAACCATAAGCATTATAAAACGAATCTAAAAAATTATAAGATCAACAACAAGAAGATTGGGACAAAGATTAGATAGCTGCGTCTTTTAATGACCACCAGCCAATTGTCGTCGCTCCAAAGGCGGTGAAAAACTTTACATCTCTTGAAGATATTTTTTTTTCTGCTTTGTGTTGTCCCTGGTTTTGCTGCTGCTGCTGTTGTTGTTGTTGTTGTTGTTGTTGTTGTTGTTGTTGTAAACGTGCCTGTTCTCGCATTTTAAGCCTTGCATCTTCAATAATTTTGGATTTAGATTTTTCTTGTGCCTGGGACAAAATATTAGAAACAATGGATTGCTTTGCTTTAGTATGCGCAACAGCACTTACCTTCTCTTTAAGTGCTCTTTTTTGAGCTTCTAACTTTGCCTTTTGTTCCACTGCTCTTTTGGCAGCTATTAGTTTTGCTTCAGCCTCTACTTTTGCTTTCTTTTCCAATGCTTTTTTTTTGGCTTCTAATTTAGCCTGTGCTTCGATACTTTCCTTTGCTTGAACTGCTAACCTAACTTTTTTTTCTGCTTCAACTTTGGCTTTTTGTTCCGCTAACTTTAATTGAGTTTCTATTATGAGTTTTGTATCAAGTTTTGCTTGAACTTTCAAAGTTCTATCCTCCTGTAGCCTAGCTCTTTCGGATTGCAACCTTATTTCCTCTTTTGCATTTTTAGCTTGATAGGGTTTTTTGTTCGTTTGAGACTTTTTCAACTGATGATTTTTGATATCGTTTTTAAGCTGTGATTTATGATCCAGATGGTTTATGTGATTTTGCTTTTTAATAATCTGAGCAATTTTACTATCTTTAAATTCTTTATCAAATTTAGTAAATTTAGGAGTTGGTTGGGTGAATTTTGAACCTGAAATATCAGTCGCAACATTTGTAAATGACCTTGAATTATCGATACCTATTTGATCTTGTGACACTAGTCTTTGAACGAGATCAAGCTTACGGCCACTTACTTTCAAATTCCTCTTCTTGCATTCCATTTTTAAACCTTGCAAATTCATCGAGGTGTATTTGGATTTGCTGGATAAAGAGTCGAGTAAAATGGTTTCTTTTTTTGAAGTTTGGTGAACTGACCTGACAGAAGTCGTTGTGGGTTGAAATAAATCGCCTGAAACGTAGGAATAGGCAGAATTGGACTGACTTTTAATCACAGTAGTCTCTTGCTGATAGAGAAGACGTAATGAAGGTAAGGAACGAACTGTTCTCAGCATGGTTATTTTCGTTGGTTAGTTGTAGCAAGGGTAATTTTACAGGTCACAAAAACTTTAAAAAGAAAAAGAAAAAAAGTAGCAAGACGACTTGAAGAAGAAAATTAAACAAGTCAAAACAACACTAAAGAATAGCACCTTAAAAAAACAAGATTGTAAACAAAAAAACCGGAATAGCGCTGATAAAAAGTGGTGCCAATCAAACATAAATGTAAAATAAACAAACTTTGATTTCCATGTGTTTACGTTTTACTTCATAGGGAAAAACAATAATTTTTCTCGCAAAACGGTTTGGCCCCGATAGTACGGTATCATGACAGATATATCCACAACTTATGCACTGCAGCACAGTCGATTCCGTATCTTCTGCAGGCTGTTGCACCGTCAGATTACAGGGGAGGACATTAGGGCCAATGGTGGCTTCCCGTCGATTGGTTCTGTGTAGGCATGTCTGAATTCATTACCCACAGTGGGATCATAAAGTCGTAGTTTTTCTTTGCATGTTGAAAAACAACCAAAAAAAAAGTGGATGACGTGATCCTGGTCGGTCGACGCGCAAGTAAAACTTCATGTGATGCGTAGACTCGCTGTAAATATACAAATGAGATCAACTGAATCCTTTGAAGCTGCAGATTATACCATCACAACCGAAAAGGGTTAGATACAAGTCCGTAACAAACACAATGGCTGGCTCATTGGGTACTAGGTCAAACATTTATCCGACAGAGGAAGATTTGTTTATATCCCATTCGGACTCTTTACCCATAATATCGTTTAAACCCTCAGGATCTGAAATTTCAGATAAAGATAACCAAAAATTAAACTTGAATTTAAGCATCAATCATTCTTCAATTGATAACACGTATGCGGATAATCAACTCATACCATGGAGGAAACTATACGCCAATCAAAGAATCGAAGAGTCAATTTTACAGTCATCTTTAACATCTTCACCTTTTCTCAAATTTTGCGTCAAATACATTCAATGGCCTATAATTATTTTATCTAGCATAATGATCTCATTCCTGACAATGTTATTGGATTGGTCCTTAACTTGGCTCAATGATATCAAATATGGGTACTGTGAGTCTAATATACTAGCTGTTCGTGAATCATGTAATACTGATAACTGGATTTCCTATACTTCTAATTTGTCCCGAATCTCATCAATGCTAACGAACTTATCGATTTCAATAATTTTTTCAATTATTCTGGCAATAATTGGTACTTCAATATCTAAAAATAATTTCTGGATTGCTAAAAGTGGTATAAGTGAACTTAGAATGTTTATTTCCGGTAATGTTAATAATGAATTTCTAAAGCCTTCAATAATTATCCAGAAATTTATTTCACTAATATTTATCTGCTCTTGTGGTGGATTATTGGTTGGATACGAAGGCCCGCTTATTCATATTTCCTGTGGTGTAATAAGTTTCCTTCTTGATATATTTTCAACTAAGTTTAAACTATTTCGGACATTGGATAACGAAGCAATTAGGAGGGAAATAATATCAATTGGTTTTGTAATCGGTATTTCTTTGGCATTTGGTGCGCCTATTGGTGGGTTATTATTTTCTGTTGAAACTTTGAAATTTGGTACGAAAATAAATAAACTTATTTGGAATGGATTTGTTTGCTCATCAATTGCAACTTTTATATTTTTCAGGATCCATCCTTTCAGACAGATTTTCATAAATGAGGCCTTTACAGTTGATCTAGCTCATGGCTGGATTATTTTTGAGCTTTTACCGTACATTTTTGTTGGTTTAATTTGTGGTGTTTTGTCATTGCAATTTAATAGATTGCACATGAAAATTGCAAAATTCAGGAAAAACTGGAAAATAAAATACCTATCCAAACCTTTATTATCAAGTCTCTATGTTGAGGTGCTGTTGGTTGTTGTATTAACACATCTATTGATATACCCAATAAATTTTAATTACTTAACTCTAAATGAGATATTAATCAGTTTATCATATGACTGCAATATTAATAGTGAAGATGGCACTTACTACAATCAGGCAATCTGTATTTCAGATCATCAGTTTTTTGATTTACTATATTTTTTCATTATAATATTCTTTTTTTCAAACTACTCATATTCTTTGGAAATACCTGGTGGTATCTTATTACCATCTTTAACAATAGGTGCCACCACGGGTCGAATAATTGGTAAAATTGTTGAACTAATACAGGCTCATTGGTCGAATATTTTTTTTCAGTGTTATAATGAAAAAAAAAATTGTGTTTCTCCTGGTTCTTATGCTATCGTGGGTGCTGCCTCATTTTTTGCGGGTGTCACAAATACATCTGTTGCAGCGGTTGTAATTGTTTTTGAGCTAACCGGTGCGGTTACTTATTTAATTCCATTAATGTTAGGAGTTGTCGTATCTAAAATTGTTACAGATACTTTTGATACGAAAAGTTTTCATGAGCTATGTTTAATGGGGAAGAACAAAAGTTATTTGAGCTCTGGATTATTAGAATCAGGAAGATTGGCTCAGTTTTCTAAAGTTTCAATTGGAGATGTAATGGGCAACTATAATCCTCATATTCTTTTTGTCGAAGAAGAGCTGTTGACCAGCAGAACTCTACTTGAAAAAGTTGACAGTATAGTACAAGAGGAATCGGTAGAACGGTCCATCAACGATGGATTTGTTTTACTTAAGAACAAGTTTAATCCTGTTCTTATTGGTTGGATTAACTTCACTGATTTATATAAAATTGGAAAACTGGAAAACTTCAATGAGAATCCAGATAAATTAGTTTCCTTCTCGACATTTTCAAATGAACCCCATTATGAAAACGTCATATCGTTAGACTCTTACATTATTCCAAGTCATGAATTAATAAAAGTGAATGCACAATATTCATTGTTATCGGCATATGAATTAATGAATGAAATGCTAATCACTAATATCTTTGTTTGTGTTGATGGAAATGGTGGTAATGAATTCAAGGGTATTTTTAGAATGACAGATCTAGCAAAGTTATTAAAAAATGAACTATAAATCTTATAAATAGTTATGTATATATTATTCCATAGCAAAGTATTAAATTAGAGTCAAACTTTGAAAGTATCAATTGATTTTGTGACCTTTAATTTTTTTGTGTACTTCCCGTTATCAATGTCATACTTACTATCATCAACCACGGTTTTCTCATCTTCGTATATATCGCTATCGATTTGAGACTGAACTGCGGTCAAACTTTCAATAATACTATCGAATTCATGAGATATACCAAAGTTCTGATCTAAAAACTTATCAATTTTTCCTTGATTTCTTTTTGCAAAAAAGCCTAGGTAATATCTACCCCTTTTCAAAATTTTGTTATCAATCAACAAACCATCAGCATCAACTTTAAACACATTGTGTGAAAAGGACTTATGGGTTTTCAATGATAAAATACCTTCAAAAAGTAACACAGAAATTGCATTCACAACGCCAGTTAATATTGAATCATCCGATGATAAATCTGAATCTGTAAATCCTAGTAACAATGCAGTTGATGTGATAGAATTTAATGAGACTTTCTTATTATTCTGAAAATATGAAAGTAATTTCCGTATATTGAAGATAATGAACATGTCACTTAGATTAACGTTATTAGTAGTTGAACAATCAATACATGTAAAATTTTGAGTGTTTGAGTCAACTGAATAACAAACTTTATGCATGCTGCGCAAACAAATGTTACATTGAATAATCGAAGAATACGATAAATATAAATTTGATTTGCATGTGCATGAAATTGTTGGTTCGGAACTTTTGAAACTTACTACTTGGGTTTCACCATCGTGAACTTCCTTTTCATAATTGTTAATCATTTTGTAAAGATCCTTTGTGACTTGAGAGAGTTCGGAGTCTGCATTAACCTTGACGGTGGGCTCATTCTCTTGTTCCAAGGTATTCAACATATTGAATGGATCGATTTCTATGATTTCAACATCTTTAAAGTCATTTGGAGTTAAATTTGATAAAGATATCAAGGAAGTTGAAATTTGATTATGTACTGAATTTACGCTGCCGCAATCTACAATCAAATCATTGTATAAAGGCAAAGGAACTCTCATAATTGAAGATTTTTCATTTGTACAATCGATAAAATTATCTGGAAAATAGTCATCCGGGCATATATCGTTAAACAATAATCTCATGGAAAGAAAACGCTTAGCTGGTAGTGGCGATAGTGACTGTGTTAAGATAATGAACTTTTTAAGTAGTTTGAAAATTTGAAATTTTGTTAGTTCAGTTGGAGATATCAACACATCATCATTAAAAGTTATTGATTCCCTTGAATCAATGTAGTCTATATTAAAACAGTATGATTCAAAAACATCTGTTGGTTTAGATTCGTCCAAAACAATTGATAAATCAATTGCCTTTAAGTATTTTTTATGTAAAGAATCTGCAATTGAATTATTAATCCAATTCAAAATCATGTCAGCATCGTTTGACACGCCAGACTTCAATTTTTTTATTTTAATAGAGTTGGTGCTGGGATTTGTAGAACCGCTAGATAGTTCAAAGGTATCATCAATGAAATAATTATCATTAAAGAATCCACGTAAAAATGCAATACAAGAAACAGACATTAATAAAATATCAATGATTGTCTTTTCACTTTGAGAAGGAGTGAATCTTTCTGATACCCTTTTTCTCAAATTCAGCTTGCTATGTCCGGTTGTAGTCTTTGACATTTTGATTTTTCAAGGAAAGAGACACTGGATGAAAGCACGGGAGAATAAAAGCCTGAGCCTCATCAAAAGCAAATCCATGTATGCACGTGACTTCTCGAGGTTTGCTTAATTCCCTCACTGGTTTGAAAATGGACGTTATTCTTTTCATTCCTGAACGGAAGGAACCAAAAAAGTTGTTTCAGCTAAAAGCCCCGGAAAATGCTTTCTAGAACCAGTAGACACCTACTTAAACACAGTGCATTTGCATTGAAATATTCAGGCAGAGCAGCTATTCCATTAGTTGGCAAAGTTAGGTTTAATTCCACGTTAGACAGCAAAGATGCCATCGGATTAAAGACATCGACCAATTTATTTGATGACTCTGACCCAAATCGTGATCATATGTTTGCATACTCGTGGGGTACATGGCTCAAAAATGATAAATTAGAAAAACAAAAGAGATTGACCAAATTCTCGATTCAAGGATTGAATGAATTAATCAAAAGAATAAGCAATATTGAAAAGGCCGGATCAAACAGCAAGGGAAATCCGGATGAGATTAAAAAGATTGAAAATGCCAAAATTTTATCTAATAATATTTCCTTTTTTTTCAAAGATTCCGAGGACTTAAATAATATTAAACAGATTGTTTCATTGCACGAAGGTAAACATCATAGAATTTATAGAATTGAAATCGAAGGTAACGAAAAAAAGTTAATTCTAAGATTACCGTATACACTTGAAAGTCAGTTATTTACCAAGAGAAAGCTGGAAAGTGAGGTTGCCACCATGGACTTTTTGAGTAATGCACTGAACTTAAATATACCAAAAGTTTTGGCATATAGTGGAGATTTTGATAATTTTATTGGACATCCTTTTGTTTTGATGGAGCATGTTGAGGACGTGGAAAGTTCATTGATGAAAAAATGGAATCCATTAATTGAAAGTAAGGATAATCTTCTGAATGATCCAACTGCAATTGAACAACTTGATGAAGTTATTGAACCGTTAGCCGATTTTAATAAAATTGTTAGCGATTTTATTTTCGATAACTATGGTTCAATTTACTTTAAAGATGATTGCCCAGAAAATTTATCAACTGTTGCATTTGAAGAGCAGAATAGGTGGGTTATTGGACCAACGGTTGAAAGCGCATATTATAGAAATAAACAATATGTTAAGGAAGAAGATTTAAATAAATTTGTTGGGCCATGGAAAAGAAATGAACCGTTAAAAATGGTCAAAGACTTGGTTGATTTGGAACTCCATAGTTTGAAAATTAGACTAAGTTTAATTGATAGCGGTGAATTAACTGCCGATCACAGAGAAGATTTGGAAGAATCAATCAAAGTTTTCGAAAAACTAAGATTAATTTCAAATGACTTGTTTAACTTGAATCCTGAAGAAACATTGATTCCAAATTTAGAAGCTTTGCTTAAACCACGATTATTAATTGGAGATTTAGATCCAATGAATGTTTTGATCAGAAAAGGGGATAAGGGATATGCATTTGTTGACTTTGAAAATTGTGTAGTCAAACCATTTTTGATCAGTAATTATCCTAAATTCCTTGAATATAATGGAGTAAAAATTTTTAACTTGAATGACGAAATTGCAAATTTTGATAAGTTAGACGAAATTGAGAAAGAGCAATATAAATTTATGTTTAAAAGAACTAGAAATCAATTTTTATGGGAAGTCTCAATAAACAAAAGAAGTAAAGACTTGGTTGGAGTTATTTCACCAGTTATTAAACTGGTTAAGAGTTGCTATTTGAATCTTTTGAATTTCAAGAAATTGAAGGATTCATTGTATATTGAAAATGGATTAATCGAGATCTCTACAATGTGGGAAAATTACAATGCTAATGGGCTCATTGGTAAATCTAAAGGAGAGGAAAATCCAATTAAATATACAGAAGAGGCAATCAAAGAATTTAACGATAAGGTCAGAGAATATGAAATTGAAAATAGCAGTGAACCATTTGTTGCCACAAATGGATGGGTGCCACAAGATATGTTCAAGAGATTACAAGACCAGGGTATGATTATCAGGGATGGTGAAAAGGATGAATGGATTGTTGATACCGAAAAACTTTTAAAATAAGAAAGTTTTAATTTTTTGGTTTTATACATCAACTTGTACATAATTACTACTAACCCCACAAAACAGCAAAAAAAAAGTCTATATATTTGTGTATAAGATTATTTAAATCGAGAATGAAAAATAGTTACACTTCAAATTCTCTCTTGGTGCTCGTGTTATTTTGAGCTGCATAAAACCATTACAGCGTGCTTGACAACAAGTGGATACGAATACTATGCAGCACATGTGCTTTCAAATGAGTACTGTGCTACATCTCTGTTATGATGTCGTAGCTTAAGTTGTATCTATCAAAATAGATAAGGGGGTACCATGAGTATACCCACCAAATGTTTCCTATCTTGTTCAGCGGAGCCTGGCTGTGAAAACGCTTTTTAGGCTTCATTTAAGGTAAACATTTATCGATTAAATTTCCATCATCTTCTTTTGAGTAAAATCATTTGCAAAATTGTAGGTACTTGAAAAAAACTAAAATTAATAGTTAAAGGAAAAGCTCCGGTTAATAGATACTGATGCTGTTTCTATAAAATTATCAATGATCTTGCAAAAAATAAAATACAACATGGTATCTCCTTCATGAGAAAGCGTTTCAATTTTGGGCCTTATCAATAACTCAGACTTATTAGTCACCAAAAATATATAGGACAGTGTAACCACATTTGCCCAGTATGGTTTAAGAACAACGCTTAATGAGGGAATTGGGTGTACCGACTACTAAGTGGGAAACTATGAGAAAAAGTTTGATACGGTAAAAGCAAATTCATCGAAATGAAGCTTCAAGCTTGTTAGACTGATGAGCAAGAAAAATGTACTAATTATTGTATTCTTTATATCAAAAGAACAAAGAGTAATTTTGCTGCAGGACAACTTAAAGTGGAAGCATTTGGATGTTTCCGTTTTTTTAAAAAAATATATAAGACTACGAAGTAGACTTTCAAGGCTTTTTATCATATTATAGCAGTTTCCAAAAAAACACGTTGTTCATTTTTTAAAATAAATGGCTTTAAATGGATGGAGGCGTTGCAGAAGAGTACATTTAATTGACCATGTGGATTTCAATATTGCTTCTTAAAAGTGTACACCAGTGATTGGTTTGCAATAACTCAAACCAAACTGAAAAATTATTTCTTCTGTCATGGGTACAGAAGGTTTTTGATAGGTTTCGTTAATACAACTAAACAAAAAGTTTGACCGAGCATTGCTATAAAAGAACTTCAAAACGTATGACAAGAACGTATGTTTAATTAAAAAAATTGCAATTTAAAAATGCTAAACGATATCTTCTGTTTATAAGAAAGCCACCAACTGGAGAGAACTGTCGTTGTGATTATGATTTTTTATGCTGGGCTAACGTCTTTGGGTCGTCATATATCTTGTCGTAACGGTAGTGGTATCATTCCTGTTCCAAGCAAAATATTGAGTTTGCTTTTAAAATAACGGACTTGGATAAAATGATATCTTGACCCACATTCAAATTCTGAAATATTGTTTAGTTATCCATGATTCATTATTGTTGAATCATTTTGAATTATCTCTAATGCCGCTTCGTATTTTTCATTAACTGAATATGTAGAATTTATTTATTGGAACATTTAAAAAGCACATTAAAGTTGGTACAAAAAGCGCCCACTATTTACAAAAGTTATAGGTAAGGTTAATTCTATTATTTTTTGTCACTACAGATTGAGTTGAATACTCGCAATGCCATTTTCATACTCTAAAAGCTTACAGTTATGCCGTTGAATAAATAAATTATATTATATAATAATGAATAAATAAGTGGTTATATAGTTTGATGAATAATAGTTTATAAAAAATTAACGTGATTAGTTAATTAATTACCCTTGTCAACTCTAGCTTGCATTAATTTTTGTTCACCTTCTCTACCACCTAAATCCCTGTAAAGACCTTCGTATGGATAAGATCTTGGCATGTTTGGTCTTTCTGGCCAAACATCTAAAATGTAAATGGTATAAGCAAATAAACCTAATACAGCAAAAAAAATTGAAATTTCCTTAGCAGCAACATGATCTTTAACACTTTGGAAATGATCCGGTGACCACATATCCATATAATCGTGATAAGGATGAATTTCTTCACCAAAGTTGACTCTATTTTGTTGATCATCATATTTGGCATATGGATCTCTGTATTGTGGTGGTACATAATTTTCAGGAGTCTTGATTCCAAATTGTTTTTCAGCATCAGGCAAAAAGGTTGGTAGTCCGTACTTGGCTGATGTAGAATTTAACCTCTTGAATGACTGAGCACTCAATAATCTGGATTTGGTGATTATGGATTTGGCAAACATGATTGTAGAAATGGTGGTGGTGGTAATGGTGGTTGATTGCTAACCTCTTCAAAAAAATTCCTAATCCCAACAGATTGTACTCTTTTTCATGTTGCACATTACTTACACACCTCCATAGCAAACTGCAGTCGCTCAGTTGAGGGGAGGGGATAGAGAAAATCCTAAAATTCAATCTGGTGCACCGGTGTATCATCTTTTTGCAAACGTTTGGTCGATCGACGTTTTGTTCTTGGTGGAATTTTGGTTTTCTTTTTTTTTCTAAATTTTCTCTTTTGTTTAGCGCTGAAAGCAGTTTATTAGCAAACTGCAAAAATGCTGAGCGTCCAGCATTTTCTCGTGTTTTGGTGTTTTTGCCCTTGGAAAATCATCGCCGGCTGTTGGGTTGGTTCTTTTCCGGATTTTTCGTCTACTTTCTTCCTTTTCACACCTTAAAAGTGCTCCAATCTACTTGGAAACTATGGAAATAGACTCTACATGTATGAACATTTATCCCCTACTGATCTTAAACTGTTAAACTTATTGGCAGATTCAGATATTTTGGTTGATGAGTTGTATCATTTGCAAAATTTCCAAACAATCGTTAATTATAATCCAAATGCTGACAACATAATTCTAAATAAAGACTCTCAAAGCTTCCAGATTTTTAAGAATGACAATAATATAGATATCTGGCCTCAGGCGAATAAAAGATCGACCAGAAGAATGGGTAGTAATGGCGCCAACCCCGATGATAACATATCCAAAACAAAGGCTAACCTATTGAAAGATTTAGATTCCTGTATAGTAAACAAATTAGACTCTAATATCAACATTTACAAGAAAAGAAAGTTATTGGATTCTCCTGGAAACTCCAAGCGACCAAAATTATCAAAAGCTGTAAATTTGAAGTTATCTGTTAAACCCCAAATTGTTACTCATCCTGATCATAATCCACTTCATACATTTAATTCTATTGATGAACTTTTTAAATCTTACAGAAATGTAATTGAAGATCCTGCTCCTGAAATCGAATCGAAAGATTTTACTGAATACTTGGATAATCAGTTCAGTTTGATTAATAAACTTAAACATGCAATCAATGTTAAACATTTGCTCTATATTGATTACGATGAAAATCCATTTAGAAATGTTCCGAACGGTGTCAGAGAACCTACAATGATCAAAAAAAACCCAATGTATCATTTAAATAATTATAAGTCAGCGGAAGTTCCGTTTAGGATGAAAAATGATCTAACTCATTATGATCATTTATTAGCACAAGGTTTGCAATCCGCAAAACTGATTCATGATCTGAGATCGACTAAAGTTCAAAAGTGTAAAAGAATTGCTCAAATGATTGAGATACATTTCAAACGATTGTCGCAGGAAAAGGAGAAACAAGAAAAAGAATACAAAAAGAAAATTGTCAGACTAGCAAGAGACACAGCAAAAGAAGTTAAAAAGAAATGGCTGGTTGCCGTTAAAGCGTATAAAATCTTAGAAGAAAGAGAAAGAGAGCGAGAGAGGGTATTGAGATCAAAAGAACAATTATCAAAGATTTTGGATCACAGTACAAAGGTTTTGGGTGCCCAGTTGAATGGTAAATCAACTACAGTTAACAGCACAAACATTGAATTGGAAGACTCGAACGTTTTAACACCTAATATTAACAATATAACAAACAAAAATGATACTAGTAATAGTAGTGATAGTAGTAGTGATGATGAAATGCTAAGTTCGAGTAGTTCTGAAGATGATGGGGATCATGAATCAGTAATTGCAGATGGCTCTCAAAATGATCTGAAGGATGACAGTAAACTGACTGTTGATCAATTGAGAGAAAAATATAAAACTTTAAATTCAATAACTATTAATGGTAATAATAATAATGTTGTTACTGGCGAATCATCACTAGCTTTATTATACAACAGTGAGGAGGAAAAAAATAATGACAAAAAATTGTCAGTTGTAGATCAACTAACAGAAGCAGAAAGAATAAAAATATTGAATGATGACTCAAATAATGATCCCATATTAAACGATGAAAATGATTCATTTTCTGATGATGATAACAATTCGTTGATATCAACTGACGATTCTGCTGAAGATTCATATGCATCAGATGACAAAGATAATAAGCCTACATTGAATTCATTATTCAGCTCAAACAAAATAACTAATTCTGATGATGATGATGACGAATCTGTTTACAGTGACAACAAAATTGATAACGATGAAACACCTTCTTCATCGCCTGAACACGTTAACAATGAGGTTCAAACACTTGATGATGATGGTATTCCTGATGTTCCAACACCCATTTTATTGAAAGGTACTTTGCGCCCGTACCAAAAACAAGGTTTGAATTGGTTAGCATCACTTTATAATAACGGTACAAATGGTATTTTGGCAGATGAGATGGGATTGGGTAAAACTATTCAAACGATTTCATTATTATCATATCTTGCTTGTGAAAAAAATGTATGGGGTCCACACTTGATCGTTGTACCAACCTCCGTCATGTTAAATTGGGAGATGGAGTTCAAGAGGTTTGCTCCAGGTTTTAAAGTTTTAACCTATTATGGTTCACCGCAACAGCGTAAAGATAAACGTAAAGGTTGGAATACACCCGATACGTTCCATATATGCATAACATCGTATCAATTGGTGGTCCATGATCAACCAGTTTTTAGGCGAAAAAAGTGGAAGTACATGATCTTAGATGAAGCTCATAATATTAAAAATTTTAGGTCGCAGAGGTGGAAAGCGTTGTTGAATTTTAATACGGAACATAGGCTTCTATTGACTGGTACACCACTCCAAAATAACATTATGGAACTTTGGTCTCTTTTATATTTTTTAATGCCATCATCAAAAGAGGGTAGTATTACAATGCCTGAAGGATTTGCAGATTTGATGGATTTTCAACAGTGGTTTGGTAAGCCTGTCGATAAAATCATTCAACAGGGTGGACAAGATAATGAGGCACGAGAAACAGTTAATAAATTGCATCAAGTCTTGAGGCCTTATTTATTACGAAGATTGAAGAGAGATGTTGAAAAGCAAATGCCAGCAAAATATGAACATATTGTTTACTGCAGATTGTCTAAAAGGCAAAGACTTTTATATGATGATTTCATGAGTAGAGCACAAACAAAAGAAACATTAGCAAGTGGTAACTTTATGAGTATCATAAACTGTCTAATGCAATTAAGGAAAGTTTGTAATCATCCTGATCTCTTTGAAGTTAGACCAATTTTAACAAGTTTTGCACAAGATAAAGCAGTTGCTTCATTGTTTAATTTGAAAAACCTTTTGATTAAAAAATATTTGAAAGATGATGAGAGAGAATTGGTTGATAAAAGCTTTTTAAATTTAGTTACTGATTTACAATATCATGGTTCATCAACGTCGTATCATTTCAAAACTATTAAAGAATTAAGTGCGTCTAGAATATTTGAAAAAAAGATTGAAGAATTGGAGCTGAAAACTAAGGGTAAACCAACCACCCCTGATTTTAACAATTTAGAAAAATATTACGACTATATTTTAAATAAAGAGAATAAAGATTTGCTCGAAATGATGAAGCATCGGAAGTATGTGAATGACTATAACTGTACTAAATCTCAGTTAGTTTCTCCGAGTATGGTTCAAATGCTAACCTTGAAAAAATCTAAAAATCAAACATCACAGCTTCAAAACATGGATTTGATAAAACCAATTGCAACGCGTTCTTTGATCATGAAGGATACAATTGAAAAATATGCGTTTGTTACGCCGAAGGTGGTGTGTAATGATATGAATGACTTAGTGTTCCCACTCAGTATGCAACAAGAATTTACTTATGATTCGCAGAATGACATTATTGAAAACCCATTCCACCAGATACAAGTTAAATCATCAATTGCCTTTCCTGATAAATCTTTATTGCAATATGATTGTGGTAAACTACAAAAGTTGGCACAACTTTTGCATAATTTAATCCCTCAGGGTCATAGAGTTTTGATTTTTACCCAAATGTCAAAAGTTTTGGATATTCTTGAATTGTTTTTGAATTATCATGGTTATACTTACATGAGGTTAGATGGTGCAACACGTATCGAAGATAGGCAGCTACTGACAGAAAGATTTAATAATGATTCACGTGTCAAATGTTTTATTCTAAGTACCCGTGCTGGTGGATTAGGTATTAATTTAACTGGTGCAGATGCTGTTGTTTTTTATGATTCTGATTGGAATCCTGCAATTGATAAACAGTGTCAGGATAGGTGCCATAGAATTGGCCAGACGAGAGATGTCCATATCTATAGATTTGTTTCTGAATATACCATCGAGGCTAATATTTTGAAGAAAGCTGAGCAAAAGAAACATTTGGATAATCTAGTTATTCAAGATGGTGACTTTACAACGGATTACTTCAACAAGGTTACAGTTAGAGAACTATTAGGTAAGTCACCAATGGATTCTAAATCCAATGATGAAGAGGATTATGGATCAGAGAATATTTCACTAGGCAAAGGTCAAGACTTTTCTAAAGCATTAGAGCAAGCTGAAGATGAAGATGATGCAAAAGCAGCAGAAATTGCCATGCGTGAAACAAATGTTGATGTCGAAGATTTCTCTGAAGATGAAAGAACTTCGAATTCAACGAAAATCGAAAACAACGGAACTACCAACGGTGACGCTGATGAAGGTGCTGAAATTGAACAATTGGCTCTTAAACTTTCAGAGCGCAAAGAATCACGGAATAAACAAGTCAAGATTGATCCTAACTGCAAAAATTCTAAAGAAATTAATAAAGTCGTTGAAATTCCTGATCAGGAAAGAGAAGAAGAAGAAATAGAAGAAACTGACGATTACGATGATGACGTTGGGCATATTGACGAATATATGATTCGCTTTATTGCGAGCGGATATTATTTTGATTAATTTGTTCATGTTCAAAACATTACTGTAATTCCGGTATTTGTTATAAAAAAATCGAAACAATGTACATTACTAAAGTAGCTTTTAGTTGTTATACTTACCTAAAAACCATCCCAAAATAAAGATGGATATAATGATGAAAGAATTCTTGATATTCCGAATTGGGATTTCTGGTATGTAAGATAGTAATTTAAAGTTATCCATTTTGGCCTTAGTATATGGGTAATACCTTGCTTTCAAGAGGGGTTCCGCCCACAATGGTTGTTTTAATATTGTTCGTTCATGAGTGAATGTATCAATACTCCAGCTTGAGTGGTAGTTACCAAATCCACTACTACCTATACCACCAAAGGGAGTGATAAAACAACCAGCAGCCATCAAAGTTTCGTTAACTGATATTGAGCCTGATCTTAAGTATTTTCTTATAATCGACAAGTCCCCATCAGATGTGGAAAAAAGATAAGCAGCTAAGGGACAATCATGAGTTTGACTTACTTGCTTCACTATTTTCTCAAGTGGTTCAGTGTACTTAATTATAGGAAGAAGGGGACCAAAAATTTCAGATGACATGAGTGGGTCATCCCATCGGACGTTGTCTATAATAGTCGGTTGAACAAACAGACTTTCTCTATCAGACTGACCACCTACCAAAATGTCGCCGTTTGTCTTATTTATTAATTTTGTCAACCTTTCAAATCCTTTTTCGTTAATGATATGTGTATAATCTGAATTTTTGCTGATAGTTGAATAGCTAGAATTGAAAATTCTCAACAATGAATGTTTTACATCATTATAGACCGATTCATGAACTAATAAATAATCTGGTGCAACGCATGTTTGGCCTGAATTAGTAAATTTACCCCATAATAGCCGAGACATTAAAACATCAATTGAACTTTTGCTAATATTTTCAGTAATAAAGACGGGAGATTTTCCTCCTAACTCAAGTACAACTGGTGTTAAATTTTCACTTGCAGATTTGTAAACGATTTTACCAATATTGGTCGAACCGGTAAAAAAGATTTTATCAAATTTACATTTGTTCAAAAGGTACTCAGATTCTGGAATACCACCATTAACAACCATAACTTGGTCATCTGGAAAAACAGACTCGATAAGTCTTTTCAACACCGTGGAAAAATTAGGTAATTGATCAAAGGGTAACTTTAAGACAACATTATTACCTGCCGCAATTGCCCCTATAAAAGGAGAAATGCTAAGAATTAAGGGATAATTAAATGGCGAAATAATCAGAACTGTTCCTAATGCAATTTTTTCTACCTCGGTTGTCAATGTTGAAAATGCAACTGGCAAAGATGATGGTGGAGGGGTAGTTAAGATCGCATCCAAATTGGAAATTATATTTGACAACTCTGCAATGGCTTGACTGAACTCGCTAACATAAACCTCTAATTTAGGTTTATTAAAATCCTGTTTAATTGCATCCGAAATGGGATCGAATGATTTAGCCAATAAGGTTTTAAATTTGCTCAACAATAGTTTAGTTTCATTCTTTGAACGTGGGTTATTTGCAAATGAGTGGGATAATTTATCAACGGATGATCCTTTAAAAGACAATTGGGTTGACATGCTGATTGTCTATTTGCTGTGGAACAATTAATAACTATTATTTAGGAACGGTATTGTAATTTCCTGTTAATAATGTAAAGGAAAGGAGATGGGGGAGGGCAAACTAGTATTTTTACCAATTCCGAAGCGGGTATGTACACTTACTTTCATAACCTGGTTGCACTATTTTTTTTTCAGAAGCTAAATCTTTGCAATCTATAAAGTAAACATTTTATTTATAAATAATACCAGAACCAACTGTATTTCTAATCACCATTTGGTGCAATTGCATGTCATTTTCTAGGCATCGGATTGCACACTGAGTTAGCGTCATTCAATTACCAATTATATCTCCAAAATGCTTCGATAGTCTCTTGGGTGTAGCCTCATGAAAGTTGGAAATTGTATTTACCAATAAAATAAAATTTTGCTATTCATAGGATCAATCACCTAATAGTTCACGAAATTGATACAATTTGTTTAAATGCTCCATCAAAGCTGTATCAATAACGGAAGTAAAGAACTGAGCTAGGATCACCTTTTGGTTTAAAACCAAATAAAAGCTTAAAAAATTTGTTTCTTTTCAGTATTATATCTATTTTTGGTGTGGTGGGTCGATACCCTTCTATCTAACCACTTACATTTTAGATTCTTGTAGATCCTTCTAGAAAACAAAATAAATGAGGATAAAACAGCAACAATAACAAAGACTAGTAGCTGAGAATTCATTCGACCTTGAAATATATCCATCATTAACCAAATACTTGTGATTTTCAAAGGTCAAAAACTATCATTATATTTAAGGACATTGGCCTATTAGATATCATATGGTTTATCACACCTGTTTGTATAATCTTAAAAAATTTTAATAGATTCAAGACCAAAACCTTGTGTATTCTTTAACAAACCCTTGAAAAATCCAAAAAGAACTATCGATAATTTTCTGCAATATATGTGCTTGAGTATTGTAGAATTTCTCAGCTGTCAGCCAATGGCTTTGTCGACATTAAGTAACTTATCTTCATGTAATGATACAAATTATCAGAAACTTCATAACTCCTTTTTTCCTATATTTTCACATATAGTGATGATCGAAAGAAAATTATTCTTTCGATTGAGAACAGTGAAGACGTAGTACATTATTGCGTAGCAAATCCACTTGAGTTCATCAAAAAAAATTGCTGATCCCAAAATACAGAGTATTCGAAATTATGCATTACTTCCCAATATGAATGCCTATCTCTATCTAGTCTGCCCCATATGCATACCTGCTACTTCTAGCATCTTTTCTATCTCATGTCAATGAAATCAACAGTAATAAACCATTATTGCGTTGCAACCTAGTATTCAAGATGCTCAGGCTGCTGCTGGCTGCATGCAACGAAAACTGCTGTACATGATCGATGGTTTCCTATACCGGTGTAGTTGCTTATCTATTCTCTGCTGCTGGAAGACGCCGCCTTCCTTTTGCAGAAACGACAAATCCATGTTGGCTCCATAGTTTTGGTGCAGATAGTTCTCGATGTAGATATTGCCGCTAACAGTGTGCATCTTAGAGTCAAATTTCCTTCCAGGGCATATCCCGACTCATCCATCTTTCAAATTCTGTTCTTATACTTACCACCAAGCCATGTTGAAGCAATCGAAAGTATTATATCAGCTGGGAAAGGTCACACGGTACGTTTCCCCCAGTCAACGTGCAGCCTTACAACATCGACAATTTGCCAAAGAAAAACATAAGAATGATCTACTTGGCAGAATTGTCCAATATGGATTCTTTACCTTAGTTGGTGGCGCTATCCTGGTGTATGTATGGCAGCCATGGAATCCGTTCTCAAAAGAAGTAAGTAAGGAGCTTCGTAGTGGTTTGTGGGAGGAAAGGGATGGCACGGAGAATTATTTAAACGCCTTGAAACATTATCAAAATGCATTGAAAATTGCAAAGGAAGATAATACACAGCTGAGTTTACAGTATACCGGGATTGTACTTAAAATTGCTGAAATGTATCAAAATTTGAACATGAATGATAAATTAATACTGACGTATTATAATTTAAGTACTTTTATTTTTGAGAACCTAATTCATGGTAATATTTCGAAAGACAATCCCGAAAGGGAATTATTGATTGATAGAGATTTAATTGTCATTACCCGTTGGGCCATGCTACTTCAAAAGTTGAAACCTAAAGGTTGGACTGCTGATGTCAATAGTGAACTTCGTGATAGAATGTCCTATATTGAGAATGAAGAGCTACAGAACGATTTACCTTGGTTGTTCAATGGAAACTCGGATAGCAACAAGACAATGGACACTAATGAATTGATCGACATATGGGTTGAGTCAAGAAAACCGAACTTTAGTTTAAGCTCCGGTAAGAAATCAGAGTGGATCAATGAAAATATAAACTCTGAGGATGGCAAAGAATTCCTTCAATGTTGGGATATATTAAGAGGTTTCAAGGATAAAAAGTGGCCCAAGTGGATGGAATCGTATCTTAGACTTCGAGATTTTTATGCAATGTTTCAAATGAATGTTGGTAATTTACCCTTATCCATTCAAATATTACAAAGTAATTTATTGTGGTCAACAGTTGCAGGATTCAAGGATAGTATACTTGGCACTACGCAAATATTGAACTTAGCGTCTGCTTGGTTTCAATTAGGTCAGATAACAAATGACAAGATTGCATTTGGCAATGCTAAGTCAATATATGAAAAATTAATATCCATAGTCGATGATAATGATCCTATCTTGCCAATATCATATTATTCTTTAGGTGTCCTATTCTTGGAATTGAAAAAGAATGAATTAGCCAATCAAAGTTTTGATAAGGCTAAAGAACTAGCATTTGATATGGATCAAATGAAGATTATTGATAAAATTGATGATGAATTATTGAGACAGTTGAATTTGGCAGGAAAAGATAATAAATAAATATTGATTACATTTTTTTATAGTAAGATAATAAGTAAAACAAAAAAAAACTTTGGTTTGAGGCCAACAGGAATCGAACCTGCAACCCTTCGATCTGGAGTCGAAAGCTCTACCATTGAGCCATAGCCCCTACCAACGCAGTGTAACAAGTAATAAACGGTATCTTAAATATTTTCCAGCCGATCACTTCTGTAAAAGATCGGTTTCACTTCTGGAAGAGGCTGATTTCAGAATGAAGATTCTAGACAATACTTTGAAACCGACAAACTCTGATAAAAAGAAAAGACTACGATTATAAAAAGTACGTAGTTTCCAACCTCTTGTGAAAGCTAACCAAATACTTATATAAATTTATTTCAATTAAGTGATTTATAACCAATTCTTACTCATTTAAGATCATCCGAAAAGCAACTTCTTTGGCACAACATGGGAATTCATGCTATATATGGTTCATCAAAGTTTTACATACAGGATAATACTGTCTCTAGAAAGCAAGGATACAACTCAAACCTTGCGCCTGTGCAAATTTATGGAGTAGATAAATCTTGCACAGCCCTAGATTGATATAGAATTATAACAGTAAGTACCATAATGCTTTAACATACTTGTAAAAGCAATGCCTCAGTGAGCTAAAGATGAGTAACATGTACCTGCATATAAAAGGAGGAGACTTTTCTCCACCATAATACTTTTTATGTCGTCTGTTTATAAGGTAACGAAGTAAGTGGCTAATTAAAGTAACAATTGATATTCAAGCAAGTATGTTACAAAAATAAATATTAATTTAGCATGGTCAACGTCTTATTCTCAAACACCTCTTGTAATAATAATTGAAAAGTAAGCTCGAAGCAACAAATAAAAGTAAAGTAGGAGCATTATCATTTTCAGTAACTAAAATATTCAACGCCCTACCTTCAAAACATATTCACCATATACTAAAACAATAATTGGGGCGTCTTCTCTTAATTTGTACATGTGCGGCGTACATTCTGTATGTCATTAGAGTAGGCTGTATTTTAAAACCTTGTAATACTAGTAAAACTGTTGTATGCTACAATTAGGGAAATTTTTAAAAGATTTATAAAGAAAACACTTCCCTTTTACCTTATTTTACCTTCTTTTACCTTGATGCTTACTTATTGTATTTCGTAAAATAACAAAGGAAGAAATTGTTTACAGTCAGCAACATTCATCAAGCAAGAGTTATTCCAGTACAACTCTGCGTAGACATGGCTTTCCGCTTATGTTCAAAAGCAGATGTAAAATTTATTTCCGAAGGCCCGAAGCCTTACACAACTTATCCTCAAGAGTCTCCAAAGTAGGACCTTCATAGATAATATCACGAGCCTTTGAGTCTTAGTAAAATATAATGATTCTAGCAGAAAAAGTGTTTGAAAGATTAATGTTCCATATACTCGTGGTTGAAATCCAAACAAGTTCGACTTTGAGATTAATTCAGCTTCAAAAATCTACGTTAGGAATAATTAAAATATATAGCGAGTTATAAAAACAGCAAGAAAGATTGAAGGTAGTATGCTTTTATTTCTTCAATGAAAGTATCAAGCATCAGCTTTTCGAGCGGTTCAAATATAATATACTGTCCTGGTTATCGTTCTTAGATAGTGCAAGAAATTCACAAATGTTAATTAGAACAGGCTTTGTACTATTGAGTTGTTATACAGCAAAATTAATTTGTATTCAGAACAATCATAGATGAATAAAAATATTTCAGTTACCGGTGGTAGGAATACAATCAATATGACTAAGAATAACGATATTTAATGCAAAACAATACGCAAAAAATGATGGATCTTTCATAGATAACTACAATATATATTGTAAAGTTACTGATCCCAGAAAAGATATGGACGATATAATTAATGAAAAAATATATTATTCGGGTCTCAACTTGAGACAATTAACACTACTAGATAGAATGGAAACAAAATTGTTAAAAAATAGCAGATTGCAATTAAACGGAGTTCTCATAGCATTATCCCTATTATTTAAAAAGCTTCGGAATTGAAACCCAACATGGTAATTGTTGCGCTGCCACTGTCTCCTATCTTAAATATTTTGTGATTGTTTATGCAGCTGTGGTACCTTCGGTGACCGTCACCATCATTAATAACTTACATTTGTTTCTAATTTCTTGTTGGCATTCTAAATTTTGATGTTTTTTTTACAGAAAACCTAAATATGAAAGTGTTTCTTACGGGGGCAACTGGTTACATTGGTGGGGAGTTTTTGTATCAGCTTTTACAAACATTTCCATATGCTGATATTACTGCATTAGTAAGAAGTCAAGACAAGGCTGACCTACTACATTCTCATTTTGAAAATGTTGAAACTATAATTGGTGATTTAGATAGTTCTGAGGATATAAGAAAACAAACAGAGTCTTCGGACATTATAATCAATGCTGCGTCGAACAATCATGTAAATTCATTGAATGTTATCAAAGATGTTTTAGTTAAAAAAAAAACTGCTACTCTATTTATTCAAATTTCGGGTGCTGGCGTTATATCGGACACATCGAATCCATCGAAACATACGCCTGATAAAATTTACTCCGATGTTGATGACATCGATGAGATTAATTCATTGGATGATTCACAACCACACCATCCAGCGGATAAGATTGTCCTTTCAATTGAAGCTTTAAACCCAAAATTTATTAAGACTGCAATAATTTCGCCACCAACAATTTTTGGTATTGGAAATGGTTTTGGCAATAAATTGTCCGTTCAGATTCCATGGTTAATTAAGGCGGTTCATAAAGTTGGTTATAATTTTACCGTTTATAAAGGAGACACTCGGTGGAGTCATATTCATATTTATGATGTTGGTGTGTTATTGATAGAAATTGTCAAGAAGTTTACTAATAAAGAAACTTTCTTAAGTGGTTATTATGGGTATTACTTTACCAACAAAGGTGTTGATCATTTCTGGAAAGATGTATCAATCAAAGTTACCGACTTGTTATACGCAAAGAAATTAATCAACTCAAGGGAGATTAAAGAGTTGACTCCAACCGAAGTTGGTGAAATATTCAATATACCAGCCTTATATTGGGGTTCGAATGCGCGGACAAAATCTGATACAGCAAAACAGCTTGGTTGGGATCCAAAAAAATCTACTGATGAAGCCTTTTGGGATGATATTGATGTTTCAATTAAATTCATGATTGAAAATGGTGTTTTGTCTGCATAAAATATATTTACAAAATATTAGATAATTATAAACTTTTTTTTAAAAGTATTGGTTTGTAAAATGTATCAAAACAATTAGTCAGTTTCTTCAGTTTTAGACTCAATAAAAGGAATCTTTTCGACAGTAGGTGCAGTCTCACTGTCATTTAGAACTAAGCCACGTTTTGCAGCTAGAACTTTCTCTTGCTTCTTATAATAATAAAGAACAACAAAAGTCCAAACAATTAGTGAAAAGGCACTACACGCCGTGAATGTAAAACCTTTCAGATAACGTGGAGCTTCAACGGTTTTCCAAACTAAAACAGAAATCCAAGCAACAGAAGTCTGTGCCAGTATATTCATAACAACTAAAATGATTGCTCTGTACTGCGGATCCTCCCTACAAATATCATTCATCCAGGAATACAAAACTGGTGCCATTGCCCAGCCTGTATATTGAAGCATAAATGCAAACCATTTTGCACCTTCAGGAACGTACCAAACAGCCAAAATAATATTACCAGTAACATTCAAAATTTGTGATAAAACAATTGCTTGCCAACGTGAATGGAACAAATCTGCATAACAACCGGTTAAAATTAACCATAAAATACCAACAGCAGGAGTTGCAGCACCCAATTGATTAACTTTGCTAACACTATACCTTTTCAAAGATTTAAGCCATAGTAAGTAGGCACCAGATGTACCATTATTATTGTTCCAGCAGAAGATATTCCAAAGTGTTAAAACATAAACATGCCAAGAAGTCGCAACTTTTTTCCAAATCTTTTTATCGAAGAATGATCTTTCAGGGGAAACTTCAATTGAAGTGTCATTTTTTTGTAATCTTTTTCTAGCTAATAATATTTCTTCGTCTGTAAAAAAAATTGAATAACAATGAGCTGGTGTACCGGGAATTGCATAAAATCCTATTATTCCAACTGCAAAAGAAATAATTGCATCGATGATAAACATCCACCTCCAACCTTCCAATCCATTGACCATATTAAGAGAACTATAGATGGAAGCTTGCAATAAACCCGAAGTTAAGACTCCAAGATATTGACCAATATAGTAAAACATTGAACGACGAACCATTTCATCAACTTTATACCAACTTCCAAACAAGTACTGATAAGCTAAATAGCCTGGTGCTTCAAATACACCTACAAAAAATCTCATTGCCTGCAAGTGTGAAGTAGAGTTTGCTTTGTAAGCTCCAAGTGTAAATAAACTCCAACAAATGTCCAAAATAGGTAAAACATAACTTAATGGAACTTTGTATAGAATGTACATAAAAGGAATTTGAAAGACAATTGCACCCACCGTGAATACCGCTTGTGTTTGAACAAGTTCATTACCCTCCATATGGAGGGTTTCTTTTAGTCCACTGACATAAGCATTATTGAGATTTGTTTGATCTAAATACTTCACCCAGTAAGCCATCATTGAATAAAAGCACAATAAAATATCAAGTTTCATAATTAGTTTTCTTTCTGCTGGGGTGTCATTTTCATTGAACCAATGATACCATTTGTGAGAGCTTCTTTGTTTCTTTGATTGTCTATATTCATATTCATCAAAAAACTGATACCACTTTCTATTGGAGGTATCAATAATATCAATATGTTGAATTGAACTATCTGAAACATCTGATACCTTTTCAAAATGCACATCCTGTTTAAAAGAATCATCCTCAGAAGCAATTTGAGAACTCAAATCCTCCACATGCCTTTCAACAGGTAAGAAACCCCATTTGAGTCTTGACCACGAAAGAAAAGCAGAAGCCATAATGCTTCTTAACCATGCAAGTATAGCGGAAACTCTTAACCAAGCAAACATGTTTTTGGCTATTGTTGTTTCAAATGAAAAAAGAGAATTTAAAAACAAACAACGAAGAAAAAACTGAAAGGCAAAGCTAAACAGATATATCCGATTTATTCATTTGTAAATCATGCGGGGATACAATCGAATCGGAGAAAACCACACCCTTTAAGTACTAATAATTGTCCTAGAAATGACAATTTCGGGGTCCTTGATGAAAAAAAAAAGCGGCAAAAAGTTAAACGAGCCACTAAATCTGGCGGTATTTTATCTTTACCAGTCACGTGTTGATTTGCAATTTCACACGCTCATCGCGCAATTGTCTTCACAACATGATTTTGGTGAGCTCGCATGGAAGCGATAACCACGTCGGTGAGCAGTGAGCTAACTGAAGTTGTAAATACTATTAGTGTTGCACTACAATCGATGTTTTGTTATTCATCTGCTCATAACTCAGTGAAAGTAGGAGTCATAGTTTATTATGTGTAACCTTTCTTTTTTTTTTCAGTTGTTTTTCGATTGAATTTTGGCTTGCCTATGAGTCATGGTATTTACATCTAGCAAATTCAAACCAATTCTGAGTCAGTTTGTTTCATGTGTCCTTCGATCGAGTAGAACAGAAAAAAAAACCGTCAAATTACTATAAAATTAAATAAATTTACCTGTAGACCCTAGTCCCAATGGGGAAAACCAAGGTCCCTGCCCCACTCATCTGTGATAAATCTTTTTGGGTTTTTTGCACCGAATTCATCCAAAGCTTCAACATCAGATTTACTCAAGTCAATTAGTGGGTATCCTTTCTTGATTCTTTCAACATTTGAAGAACGTGGTAAGGCAACAATTCTTTTAGAAGTCATGTAATTGATGATGATGTCTGCTGGCTTAGCATTATATTTTTTTGCAAGTTCTACAACTAACGGAATTTTTAAGTTTGGAGCACCAGATGATCCAAATGGTGAATAAGCCTCCAAAATAATACCCTTCTTGGTACAATAATTGTAAAGCTCCAATTGAGGTAAATGTGGATGGAGTTCAACTTGATTAACCACAGGAGCAACGCCCGTTTCCTTAATTATACGTTCAAGCATTTCAACGGTATAATTAGAAACACCAACAGCTCTGGCTTTACCTTCCTCTTTTAGTTTCAAAAGCTTTTGATATGTAACTAAATAATCACCATTTTTGTCAAATAATAGTTTGCCGCTTGAATCTCTTGGGACAGCTACCCTATCCCCATTTGAGTCTTCAACTTTCTCAAAGCAGACAGGCCAGTGCTGCAAAACCATATTAACGTAATTTAGCTTTAAATCTTTCAAAGACTGATTGAGCGAAGTTTCAGGATCATTCCAAAAACATGGCCAAACTTTAGTTGTGATGAAAAGTTCTTCTCTTTTAACATTGCCTGATTCAGTCAAATCCTCCAATACTTCTCCTATATACCTCTCAGTTGAATAATACCATGCAGTATCAATGTGTTTATACTTGGCATCAACCAATGCTGCTTTTACTGCTTTTTTAAAAAGTGAATAATCGCCTTCAAAAACAGTTCCAAAACCTAACAATGGGATCTCCGCACCGGTATTTAGTATTGCTGTTGCAGATGTAGCTGAAGTCATGATGATAGTTTACAATTGAGTCAATTGCCGAGTAAAGAGAAGATCCGAAAGCAAAAGCTAGGAAAAGTAAGGAAAGGAGGAGGCATAAATAACTGCTCAGCCAGACACAGCCCCCCTTCCCCTCCTTCCCCTCACTGAGAGAAGAAATTGTATTCTTTAGCAGATATGTGGAGGGATAGGAAAGGATATTATGACATGGAAAACAACCTCAAAGTACTTGTCCCAACAAAATATTATTCATCCACACAGTCACAAAAATGGAGTAATGTATCAACCATTGAATTGGTTACCTATAAAATGTTTTTATAGCCCTTTCCACTTTACACACCATCCAACCACATTTGTAAATGACGCTATTGTAATTGAGTCATCTTTGCTGGAACGTCCATGGTTGCTATATCTATAACTAATATCGTTACTTTATAACCAGACACTGTACAAAGTACAAAAGGGGAGGCTATCCTACTTCATATATATCACTTTGTTTATTACGTATCTTTAGCTTGTTGGGACATGTATTTTATAAGTATGATAAGACATTATAAATTATATTTATATAACTCCTTGTTGAATGATTCCACATAACAGATGTGATTAAAGATAATAGAGTGAACTAAATTTTAAAATCTTACATTCTACTATTCAATTTCGGATATACCCATGATGTTATTCTGTTGGAAAAGGAGTGATCAAAACCATATTTCATAAAAAGGTTCCAATTGTTGGCAACAATCAATAGTAGCAGATTTTTTTATTCTACAACCTGTAGATCTCAAATAGCAGTATTTATAACTATAGATGTAGCCGGCCGATGACTTATGTTTATTATCCAAAAGGCATAAGCGAAACACTCACGCAAAGCTTTAAAAAAACCTTTGTTAACTGTAATCATGGTATAAAGGGTAAATAAAAAATATAAAATAATGAAACTAGTATTTCTAAAACTAAAGAAGAATAATAACTTATATTTTAATGCATGAGTTTTTTACATTATAGTGTGCATATTCATATGCTGTTAATTAATACCATTATTTCTTTGTATGCTACCAACCGCATAAAACTATATTTTTGTCTGAAGAAACTTCAGAAATCGGAATTCTATATTTACTTGTATGTTTAAGGGTATTTTAGAAGTGAATGAAATAACCTTTTTACATTTTCCTGTTACATGTGCTACATCTTTGAGGTTGATACTTTGTTGGGAAAAGCCAACAGTTACTATTGACTTCAAGTATTGAAGGGAGCAATTGCTATTTAGTTATCTGAAGCATTTACTCCATTTTTTCTCAAAATAATTGAATGTAAAATAAGAGGATACATCACATCATGAGCCATTTAACATAATGAAATAAAAATTAAACAAACGAGAATAACTATAACGGCTTAATGGCTTATAAAGCGTTATTTGGTAGGCAAGGGTTACTTTTTTGTAAAAAAACTGTTATGAATTTGCAATAAAGTGCTAACTTGTAAAATAACTTTCATGATATGACTATAAAAGGATAAAAATTAATTAGAATGAAACAGTTTTAACTTCAAGTTTCGTGAAAAAGAGCTATAATTTTTTTGTTTTCGGCAAAATCCTTTTGTATCCACGCAAACAGAACCTTGGCTTAATCTAAGGTCAAGGCGTGAACATTTTTTGAAATCTTAATATCTGGAAGATTTTCTGATCTTGTTCCATCTTGAAATTGACCACAAAGACATTATTATAATGCTAAACAAATGAACATTATGAATTAGTGTAGCAGAATACTTTAATTCCCTCTAATACATCTAAACAGCAAGAAACCTTTTTAAATTTTTAGATTAATGCAGCAGGCAAATTATCTAGGTGCGTGGATGGTACAGGAGATCGATAGTTGTTCAAATAGTATTTACTGTTTTGCGATAGAGTCCAAGGCATGTCGTGCTGTGGGATATAGTCATAACAGAGGTACCGACAGTGTTATGGTGGCCGAGATCTAATATAATGCATATGGTGGAGTGGACGGTCAGTGTTACAATGGCTAGGTGTGATAAAATGCAAGTCACGTTTATTGGTAATAAATTTTTAATTTAAGTTGGCTCTGATATCCGGTCTACCATGAGGCTGAATATTAGTTTCTGCTTTTAGTTTACTTATTTCAAGGTTTTTGCTATAATTATATATGCGACGTCCGAAACTTCTTCAAGCCAATATTTGTTAGCTCGTGTAAACTCTTAACGCCTATATCGGGTATGAAGATGCACTGTCTTCCAAATTTAGTATTGTTCACGTGAATTGCAGAGTAAATCTTTGAGGCTTGTCAAATAAAATACAAACCTTAGTAAAATGTATGGATTACATACACAGACCCCGATAGATAAACACAAAAGAAGAATTATGATTCTCAGTCTTTATAGAAACATTTTCTTGTTACATTTCATTAACACAGTCATGTAAAGCCTCTGAGCTACGATAGTTAAGTAATAATTAAATATCTCGATCTCTTCGTATAAAAAATTACCTGAATTACTCATGAAGAGTTTGTTCCACTAATTTTCATAGCTTTCATGGTAAAATAGTAACTAGTTAGCTACAAATCATCTGCACATCTTCTGAGTACATATGTTACTATTTCAATATATGTATCTATGGGATATGGCGAACTGATTTTAAGTAGAGAATAGTTGATTCTCAAAAACTTCAAATTTGCTTTATTGTTGAAAAAAAAGAAGGATTCAAGCAACTGCGAACTGAAGATTACAACCTGCTAAAACGAAAGCTACATAT
Organism: Pichia nanzhaoensis; assembly: GCA_030573035.1. Taxonomy (NCBI): domain Eukaryota; kingdom Fungi; phylum Ascomycota; class Pichiomycetes; order Pichiales; family Pichiaceae; genus Pichia; species Pichia nanzhaoensis. The sequence continues at coordinate 592,659 of JAJMCN010000002.1, forward strand.
CTATTACCATACGAATTAAACGAAACATACTTCAAAACATGTCCGGGGAAGGTCCTGGTTTACGCACTTTTTTTTTGGATCTAATACAATTTCAATATCTTTATAAGCTTCTTAAATTCAGAAAAAATTTTAAATTTCACTGACAATATACTAGCTAATTTAGCTATACCATATATAATTATTTTTGACACGAACTTGATTAAAACAAAAGATTTTTAACATGTTCGTATGATTCCCAATAGAGTTAGGCAATGTTGATAACCTCCTAAGCGATCAGTATTTTACACATCACTGGCTGCAATCAGAATAAAAATATTTGACATATTCCTCAAAAGTTTGAAAAGTAAAAGTTTCAACAGAAGCATGTTGCCAGCTATAGAAACTACCCCATCTGTCATGTTTTTTTCTTTTCAGCAAATATGTATATATCCTGTGACTGAAAGGCTTTTCCGAATGGATATAGTTACTTGTTTATCAGTAGTGGGAGAAAATTATCAGTTACAAATGGCACTCACCAGAAAGAAGAATAATTGCCATTTAGCAACGACACATTCAAAGAACCACTTACAGTTGCTACTCATCAAAGAAAAGGGGGTATAAATTCATTTTAAACATTGTTACTCTTTTGGGCAGCTTCCAGTAACCAGTGTATGCACGCAAGTGGTATTGCCAAAAGAGCACATTGCTGGGTGTAGAGGGCCCACCTTGTCTCTCTCGGAACCATATGAGTGGTTATTTAAACAAATCGCCATGCGGTTTCTCAAAGTTACGATACAGGTATATTGTTCGCTCCGCCAGATTTTACTTACCTTTGAGGGTGCTTTGTGGCCATTAAACTATTGAATATAGTACAGGCCGTTATACTACCAACACCAGGATAAAGCGTATATTAAATTCTTGGGCAAATCTTCTGTATTTGGAAAATCGAGTGGCTAGTCCGCACAGTATTTCAGTATCAAGAGTTTTTTTGTTGTCCCACTTTGAAAAGTCAAGGAAGTAGTGCAATGTTATAGATAAAGTCTAATTTCAATTACTATTATCCAATAGCTATTGTTATTATCATTATTAGGTTTAGATCGCATTACTGTCAAACTAATGAGGAAGTTTCTCAGCACCGCAGTTCATGAGCAAATGGTCAAGATGATCTTGTAACCGCAACAACGTACTGCTTGCATAGTTATTCTTGTCTCTGTAGGAGTTAGCCTAAGCTTACTTGAATTAATGAAACTGTTTGGTACCTCCATAATAAATGGCCCACCAGAAGAATTGGCTGCTGAGTAATTTGCATCTGGAATTGACAAGACAAAAGTTGAATTAGATTTAAGCAAGAAAAATCTAGGGTACTGGATGGCTGCTACATATGTCGGAGGAATATCTGTCTCTTACTTGGCTCAGAAAGGTGCCACTTCTGTCCTTTGCGCATACTGATCAAGCAGGTTCTTTACGGATAACGGGGTAATTCCCCAGGCTCCCCTACAGATGATTTGGCCTGGTGTGTGGTAGCATTAGCACTGAAGGCAGTTTCTGGCATTGCTGCTATTGTTTTGTTGTATAGATTGGTGGCCGGATATATATGCTTCTTGGCGATTAGGAAGACGTGTTTTTTTTAAGATACGTGTTTCTAGATATACAGGGAGAGTATCACTTTGCACAATTTATCATTGCTTTTGGTGGGAAAGTACAGCATTTCATATCATGAAATTGTCGTTGGCTTTTATATAAAACGTTTTCGCTTCGTTATGGCAATAGGGGCTTATTGTGAAAATGTTCTGTCAGTGAAAATGCTTCCGGAGAAGCTTCAGTTGAGCAGGCAAGACTTCCAACTTTTCGTTCCTTCCCTACAGTCTTACCCCGTGTCTTCTCCCGTAGGGCATGTCGTTCTTTCTGGGGTGTTTTATGAAATACTTGGGTATTTTAAGTTGACTTAAAAATATTTTACCCAGCTTCAAAAAATAACCTATTATTATACAATAGTCTCCACTTTGCAAATTTTCGTGATGGCAACGGGGGATTGAAGTAGGCGTTTTCTATATCTTTGACGCTGAAAATGGATGTTGTTTTTCTGATGGCTAATAGAGTTCTAGCTTTTCAGATTTTCCCATTCTCTATTGAGGTTGTATACGAATAAGATCACAAGGTCTGAAGCTGTCTAGGTAGCTAAAAGTTTTAGTTCAATTTGTTATAAGATTCCAGAAGTAACTCAAGGTTGATGCAAAAAAGTATTTCATTTCCAGCAATAATCAAGCTATCATCATGGTGTTGCCAGCACATTTTTGTGTGAATGCTGCTTATTGAGAGAAGTTGAAAATATCCTGAGATTGGTGAGAGAGAAGCGTTGTTATGTGCTGGAACAAAGGCTTCGGAACCAACCCTGTCGCATTATGCTCA